>JAFMSR010000015.1:14507066-14521450 GCA_022818135.1 Saxidomus purpurata
ACTTGCAATAAAAAATACACATGAAGTTTACCATGCGGGTTTTTGGGCGGAGCAAATTGACGACGTGAGATAGAAGCTGGACGCTCGCACCTAAATGTCCTTGAATGGGGAGGAGTTAACCTATAAACTAGCTCTAATAATAGTTTCAAAATTGCGCTATGAGTGACGTAAGATTATAACTGTATCGATTGCCAAGATAGCGAACGGGCAAACCCAACTGCAACGCGTTGTATTTATAATAGGATCTGCCACCTGTCGGATTTTTCATAGCGTATTAACGTCTTTGTATGACAGTATACTAAATCGAAAACAACAGCTGTACTTAGCTTGCACTTGTTACAACTTGGAAGACATATTTTATCAATTGATCAGGATCGTTATATTTTGACCCTGATCTGATACCTACGGAAGCGTATAATGGTCGACAGTTACTGTTTATATCAACTAGACATGTGTGTGGTAATATGTTGACTTTGCTTGATAATATTTTGCAATTGTGCGTTATGTCATGATAAAATAAAACAATTGATTAAAAACAGAGCTGTTTGTTTGAGTAACACGTTAGACGTCAAAAAGCAATCACTATATAATATCTTGCTAAAACTATTACTAAACAAACTTTTTCCCGAATACGACACATATTATTTGGCAAATCAAGTTCTTATCTGACGTATATTTCTCGCGCAAAGCTGAAACCGAAAACAATCATTTACTCTGCAGCCCTCGGCTATTATTAATTACAAGAGGGCCAAGATGGTCCTATATCGCTATCCTGTCCCAAAGACAAAAAGAAAGTCTAAAGTCATGATCAATGCCAACCGCTGACAATTTTTAAAATCTCTTTGCGAAACGGTAAACACATTCCAAACGTAGGTTTAAAATCAATGTACAAAGTGACCTAACTTTTGACCAGATATTACGCAGTTTCGGTCTTGACTAAAGTTCACCAAGACAAACTTTCTTTCAATATGACTGATGCCGGTGTGTCAAATGTGGCATCTAGAGTTCGTAGGTGTTTCTATTATTTTACCTGGTGTCCTACTTTTTGACCCCACGAATCCCAGTTTAAAACTAAACATAGATTCATCAAAACAAACATTCTGATTAATTTTCAAGATGATTTGATTCAAAAAGTAATTTCTAGAATGTTGATGTCCTATGAGTTCACCTTGTGATCTAGATTTTATTTACGATTGTTCAGACGGTAAGTGTGGACAGACAGACAGACAGGCAAGGGTACGGAAGCGTATAATGGTCGCTAGATACTGTTTATATCAACTAGACATGTGTGTGGCAATACGTTGAGGTTGCTTGATATTATTTAGCAGTTGTGCGTTATTTCATGAAAACATTAATTAACTGCCTAAAAGCAGAGCGGTTTGCTTCCATAACACGTTAGACGTCAACACGCAATCACAGTATTTTTCCCGAATCCGACACATATTGTTTGGCGATTCAAGTTCTTTTCTGACGTATATTTGCTGTTTTCTCGCGCTAAGCTTAACACCAACATTCATCTTTAATCTCAAGCTCTCGGCATAAATCTATGGCAAGAGGGCCAGGATGGCCCTATATCGCTCACCTGAGTACCATTGCTCCAAAAGACAAGACGTGGGTCAAAAGATCACGATTAAAGGTCCATTACTAAGACCAAATTGAATTTTCTGGAATTGTAACAGGGAAATACGGTTTGAAACTGGCTTCTAAAACTTTACAATAGCCGTGGAGTATTTCCCTGTTTGAAATACTGCTGCAGAAGAACGAGTGAATGTTTTTGTATTTCCTTAGATTGACATTGGTGGTCTTTTTGTCCTACTTTCGCTTTATTGCATGTTGTAAACAGTCAGAAATATACATTGCACATCATTGGAAGTGAAATTCTTTCAGCTATAATTAAAAATAGGCATGCTTATTCATATAGAACCTATTTACAGCCTCTTTCTGTGAGATTTCTGGAAAATTCAAAGATATTTGAAAACTGGTAAACCTACTTTCGTTTTTGAAAATGCAAGGTATATTTTATAAATTCTTTTGTTAAACTTAAATTTTCAACACAATATGGTCACATTCCATGCAGTATGTCATATTTTCCTTCTGAGAAGACGCCCGTTACAATTTCGGAAAATTTGATTTGGTCTTAGTAATGGACCTTTAGGTCAGCCGAGGACACTTTTTAAAGTCTTCTTGCAAAACTGTATACACAGTCGAAATTTAATTATTGTAGCTTCAAAAACAAAAAGAAGGTCAAAAGGTCAAAAACAATGTACCTGGTGACCTAACTTTTGACTCAATGTTACGAAGCTTCCATCCTGCTTTAAGTTCATCAAGACAAACATTCTGACTTATTTTCAAGACGACTAAGGACTGGGTGTCAAATGTGGCTTCTAGACTGTCCGTGTTTTTTTATGATTTGACCTGAAGTTTTTGACCCCGCGCGTCCCAGTTTCAATCTGGGACGAGATCCCAAGACAAAAACTGACCAATTTTCATGATTACTAGACTAAATATGTGGCCTCGGGCGATCACAATAGCTCACATTTGAGTAATTCGTTTTCAGGTGAACTAAAAAGAGAACATTTTTATCAGTCATCAACTCTACTTTCACTCTTGTTCGAGCTAGATATTAACTCATCTTCGGTCATAAATTATCTTACACAAGCAAGATAAATAATTTATGCAAACAACTTATACCGTTCAAAAGCTGATTGTTTAGCAACGAATGCTACAATTATCAGGCAGTTACGTCCATTATTATCTCGCATTTTCGTCCAAACATTCCAAAAAATAAGCGATATTATCGCATCAAATCTACTTAAATATTAAGCAACTGGCGACCATTATACGCTTCCATAGATACCTTAAACTTGCACATTTTATCTGTATATTGTAGTCGTGTATCAACTTAAGTGTGTCAAATTAAGTACGATAACGAAACTTCCTCATAGGTTTCGTCAAAAGTGGAATAAGAGCCAAATTCATACTTTGACAAAATGAGTGAAAAGGAATATGGGAGTTTTGGTCCTGCTGTTGGTGAGTAGATTAAATACGAATAACACTAACAGCAACACATATGCTTAATAGATTTATTCTACTTTCGTTTCAAACAAAAACGGGAAATCCAAATATATTATTGTTTTAACAGATTTTATTATTCCTAAAATTGAAAATACGGTTAGTTTGTAACACCATCCATCATACAATATCCAAACCTAATACTCATTAACAGTGATCCGGAAGACTTCTTTAAGATTTAAGTTAATCTGTTCTACTTTCGTTTTAAAAGAAAACAGATCTAACTAAATCTACTTTCTTTTTTAAACAAATTGCGTTATTCCTTTAATATGAAAAAGATTCAATCATCGTTTAGTACCAATCTGCAATCCGGGCGTAATGGGTCTGAAAATTAACTACCATCAACATCATAATACGACCTCGTTCCTATTTACTCTAAGACATAAAATATCTAAATTGAAATGAATGTATCTGTTTCATGCAAAAACATATTGTATTTTTCTTTATAGATGCTGCAACTTTCTTCGAAAATCCTGTTTATTATGAGGATGGTATAGATACGGTACCTTCGAAGGAATATTCCCGCTATGTTTCCGAGTTAATGGATAGACTTGGTTATAGTTATGAAATGATCAAATATAGACAACAAATGTTTACAGAGATCGACAATATAATAAATAATCGTCATGAAACCTTTGCTTTCACAACGGTCACGACAGGTGGTAAAGGTGAAGGAACAACATTGTATAGGGAGAGTGACACAGACTTTATGTATATAATAAAGGACATTGTTTGTACTGATAATCCACAAGATTTCAACAACCAAGAGAATATCACACTGTTCCAGACTGAGACACTATCTGCATCACCAGGATATACCAGACTTAAACTTTTGAGATTTGATGGGAAATGGTATCAAGAACAAATAAGTTCATCTCTTTTTAAGTCTGAGTCAGGTTCAGATTGTCTTTCCAGTGAGTTCTTCATTGATGCAGTGAGGGAGAGAAGCAGACAGACACATTTAAACATGCAAGTGACAATACAACCTAAAAGTGGACCATCTACACCATTTTCTGACAAATACTCAAGCTTTGATACTGTATATTGTTTCAGGTGTTTCTGTTCGGATATTTTAGAACGTTGGAGATCTCGACCTCGATCTAAAGGGTGGCCTTCGTCTGAAACCGTACACGAAATATCTCTTCTGGATGGACATGTAGTACCAGTCGGATTTAAGGATTCTCAAAATATGTACAGAGAATGGAGAATTTGTTATTCACTTGCAGAATTGCACTTGATGCAAAACTTAAATGAAGCGCAATTAAAAGTATACATTCTTTTGAAGAAAATATCTAAATCAATCCTAAATAAAGTTTGTAAAGACATGACCTCTTACATAATGAAAAACATTATTCTTTGGATGTGTGAAGCAAATGGGTTGGGAGGGTTTACCCAGGATCTAATAATGGACAGATTATGTAATTGTCTTCAATATCTTAAGAAATGTGTTTGTGAGTCAAATCTTCCAAGTTACATGATACCGGAGAGAAATTTGTTTGCCGGGAGACTAGACATTCAGCAGAAACAGCGACTGATTAGTGAGCTTAGTGACCTCCTCAAAAAAAGGGGTAGGATGTTCTTGAGATGTGACAAATTACGTGACGCCATGATTGTGATGTACAAGACACCGAACATGTTTAGAGAATTTAGTGATAAAAGAGATAAAGTAGAGAGTCTGTTGCTGATGATTATGAAAATAAAATCAGAGACAAACAGACCGGGAATGTCCTTGGAGGAGTTGGATCATCTTTTATGTCAGAATGAAATGTATTGTGATATAAATACCCAAATCGGTCATTTGATACAATTCAATGGGCAAGAACTAAGACAAATGGGGAAAACAAATGAAGAAATCAATGATTTGTGGAGAACGAAACTAACTCTATTCCTGTCTTGAATAAACATACAAAAACTAATATATTATATTCAAAACCGATACGTCAAAATTCTGTTTTCAAACACTGTACATAATACAACAACTTCTGAGGCATTTCAGTCTACACACACGAATGTTTACCTGAAAACATATTTAGTTTCTTTGTGATAAAGCATGTTGCAATTTGTCAATTTATCTTTACAATTCAGAATGATAACCTATTTTACTGATATGCTATCAAAACAGAAAGGTATATTGCGAGATATCGTCTATGGAATGCCGCAGCTGTCTTATTTTAATAAATTACAAGTTGTCTTGCTAACAGAGTGTCTTGTCTTGTCAAAGTGGTTTTCTATCTTCTCAAATAGTTTTTATATCTTGTTAATGGTCCGTTATATCTTCTTAAGCGTAATGTGATCTTGTCAACGTGCCATGTTATTATTTCAAACAGTAATGCTTTCTTCTTAAAGTATTGTGTTATCTTGTCTAAGTAACGTCTTATTATATCAAACAGCAATGCTATCTTCTTAAAGTATTGTGTTATCTTGTCTAAGTGACGTGTTATTATGTCAAACACGACTTGAAGAAGATAGCATGACTGTTTGACAAAATATAACGTTACTTTTACAAGATAACACACCACTTTAAGAAGATATAATGAGTATTTGACATAATATAAAGATTCTTTGACAAGATAACACGCCACTTTAATAATATAGCATGACTGTTCGACATAATATAACTTTACTTTGACAAGATAACACGCCATTTCAGAAAATAGCATGATATTTTGACATAATATAATGTTACTTTGATAAGATAACACACCACTTCAAGAAGATAGCATGACTGTTGGATAAAATATCACGTTACTTTGACAAGATAACACACCACTGTAAGAAGATAGTATGACTATTTGACATACCGGTAGTATCACTTTGACAAGATAACAAACCACTTTAAGAAGATAGCATGACTGTTTGACATAGTATCACTTTGACAAGATAACACACCACTTTAAGAAGATAGCATGACTGTTTGACATAATATATTGATACTTTGACAAGATAACACACCATTTCCAGAAGATGGCAATAGTATAACGATACTTTGACAAGATAATTCACCACCTTAAGAAGATAGCAAGACTGTTTGACATAATAACACGTTAAGTAGACAAGATAACACACCGCGTTAAGAAGATAGCATAACTGTTTGACATAATAACACGTTACTTTGACAAGATAACACACCGCGTTAAGAAGATAGGATGAGTGTTTGACATTATACCACGTTACTTTGACAAGATAACACACCGCGTTAAGAAGATAGGATGAGTGTTTGACATTATACCACGTTACTTTGACAAGATAACACACCGCGTTAAGAAGATAGGATGAGTGTTTGACATTATACCACGTTACTTTGACAAGATAACACACCGCGTTAAGAAGATAGGATGAGTGTTTGACATAATACCACGTTACTTTGACAAGATAACACACCGCGTTAAGAAGATAGGATGAGTGTTTGACATAATATCACGTTACTTTGACAAGATAACACACCGCGTTAAGAAGATAGGATGAGTGTTTGACATAATACCACGTTACTTTGACAAGATAACACACCACTTCAAGATGATTATACGTTCATTGGACATAATAGTACACTTTTTAACAACATGTTTTTTAACAAGTTAAGACGGTATTTCGACAAGATAACATGACAGTTTGACATAATAACAGCGCATGTAGACAAGTTAACGTGGTATTTAGACAAGATAGCATGTATGTTTCACATAATATAACAACATAATAAAAAGATATTATATGAAATAGACATAATAACACGACACTTTGACAAGATACCAGCACACTTAAGAAGATATAACAGTTTATTAACAAGACATCACAACTATTTGAGAAGATAGAAAACTATTTTAACTGGACAGTACACTCAGTTAACAAGACAACTTGTAATGTTATAACGTAAGACAGCTACGGCGTTCCATAATCGTCCATAAATGAATTTGTATATAGTGTCGATAACAAAAATTTTGCAATGATGTACGTATATGTTCTGTTATCCGTAAAAAGGTTACTGCACTTTTGAACGTTTCGGGGCGGGGAAGTAGAAATTTATCACATTGTATGATTCTGTTATACCTGTAGACATCCGAATCTCTTATCTTAACGAAAATAAAAGCTTATATCGTAAATTAACCTGGGGTTGTTTCCTCTTAGACATAAACATTTGTCGCTCCCAAGTCAATGTCCACGTCTGACATGGGAAATCCTTATGCCGTTTATCAACGTGAAATGTTTTCAGAAACTGACAGTACCGCTGGCGACGAGATGTAAGACGGGTGCGATTTGCTGCTTCTAGAATCAGAATGTCATGTGACAGATATCAGACATGACAATATCAATAGATATCAGACCGGTGTTATCGGGTCGTCGTCATGGCAGTTGCATAATAATAAGGCAAATTAGATGTGTGCAATTTAGTATTGCCTTCGGTAGACCAAACGATTGAAAAAAGTACAGCATGCTTTAAAGATTTGATTCTTATAGTGAATGTAAATTTGTATAAAACAACACATAGTGGTTGTGTTTGTGTGTTTCTGTTCTGTTGTTCTTGTCAAAAAAACAAAAATAATATCAAACAGGGAATGCCACGTACCAAAAACGCAGCCTCCCTATAAACTAAAAGACCTATAAACTACAAGGTGTTTCTTGTTCTTCATTTTTCTTGTGATATGACATTGACTCGTACGTCATGATTGGAAGTTAATAAAGTATATATGTTCAAACTCGTCTGAGAATGAAAACAAGATTGATAATCTCGGGACCAGGACTTCGCCTGAGGTTATGATGGCCATTTGGATAAAGGTCAAGGTCGCTGTAACTTGCTGAAAAGACTACTTCTGTTGTCGTCCGTCTCGCTGACTTGAAATCACTGTAACGCCATGCTACCGACCATGACCGATTACGTGAGAAAGTTTGCTATTTCTTACGGAGGATAATAATAATAATAATAAATAATAATAATAATAATAATAATAACAACAATATCTTTATTTAAAGAAGGGCACGCATTTAGACACACATAAACATACTTCAATGTGGCCTTCTAAAGAAATTAGATAGGGTTCTAGTACCGGTCTTTACCAGTAACGATGTTTAGGTAAACTGTTGGCATGGGCGGGCTTAGGCAATTGTGGCATCAGTGTCTTTTTCGAAGAACTCACCCCGTACTCTGGCTTTGAGACCTCCTGTGCCGGGGGCGAACACTTAAATAAATTAGCTATCGAGACCCACTATTACATAAAATCTCACTACGAAATTACAACATGAAGACACCGTCACATGAGATTCATACATGCGGCAAACACTTTGGTGTCGAAACCTTGGTGCGCGGACAATATGACGAGGATCAAGTAAAAGTCATTCCAGACAAAAAAAGAAAACAGCTACAATATTTCAATACATTGTAGTTTAAGTAATATGTATCAACATAATTTTCCATTTTAAGATATGATTGAAACCCCTCTAGGTTCTTCTGTACATCACGTGTTATTTAGACAGCTAGCGCTCGTGTCCTGAAACAACAAAACTATTTAATTACAGTTCTTTCGTCTTTTATACTAATACTGTCATTGACATCATCTGAAACATCATAATACAGTTAAACCTCGTTTACTCGAGCATCAATAACTCGAATTCGGGATAACCGATATCCCCTCTCTCTCTGTCTCTCTCTGTCTCTCTCTCTCTCTCTCACACACACACACACACACACACACATCTGAAGTGAGCCTCGAGAGCTATTTAAGAACTTGTTTCACAATCGAGAATAAAAACGTTAGTGTACATTTATCACCATCTTTTAAATTATCTTATGGGCGCTAATGCGAAATTACGATGGCGAAACGCGAATTTACCATTTTCGCAAATTGTCATCGGAATCATTACTTCGAACTATTATCGTCCAGTAACGTAGAAAAGAGAAGGTGTTGGTCATAACGAAACATGGTAATGATAGAAAACGGTTTGTCACCAAATTCTCGGGGATAAGTTGTTTTTGTGCTTGCGACTTCTTCTCAGAAATAAAACACGTGTACTACATAAAACAGGTACAGAGTATTATCTAAATAAATCATTATATAATCATACTCTTATATTCTGGTTATTTAAATAAGATAAACAAAGCTACTCTTAGATGATGAAATGTTTACCTTTCCTGATCAAACATTACCATTTTTTCCGTTGTTCTATTACAAATGTAGTGCAGTCAACTGTAGCATTCACTTCTTCAACATAATGACGTTACATACCGGCCAGTATAGCTGTCCTTCTCGACGGTAATATACATTTTCTCCACTCGCCCCTAGTTTCGCTCGCATGGGTTCAGTTTCACATGCAGGACAAAACTAGAAACCAGTAGAAAAGGGACATTCTCATTTCTACAGTTCCTGAAAAAAAAATGAAATGAAATTAAGGAATAGAACACCACAGAACAGAACAGAAATTTACAATGATTTAAACGTGAAGGCTACTCACCAATATCAGCATTCTATATATATATATATAATCATTAATAACATCAACATAACATGTTATATCAATAGTACAAGAGTGACACATGAGAAACATAATACTTATAACACTATAAATCATAATTATACAGTAAACACCGTATATAACGACTCCGGATAAAGCGAAATTCCGCATATAAGAAATTTTTACCATTCTTTGTCTAAAATGAAAATACTATTATGAATTCCGTACTAAAAAGCCAAGCACTTCAAGTCCCCAGTTTTCCCGCATCTTTAGCTGGCGGCTGCAGACACGTTGTAACTGTATTTACGCGCACTGACTAGTTCGCGCACACTCATTTTACAGGAAACATTGCAATACGCTTGTCGATTGAATAAAATACTTCAAAATCAATTTCCATCGTTCAAACGAACATGTTTAGTAGCTATGTGAAAGTGTTTTAAGCAATATGCATACATTTAAAAGTAGCTACTTGTATTTAACTTGTGAATGTGCAATGAGGTATTCAGCATTTTGTTTTGTTTTTAATTATATTTTCTGTCTAGCAAGAGCAAAATATTTCGATTTTGTTTAAAAATACTTACCATGTACGCTTACGACTTTTAACTAACAGCTAAGATATACAGATTAATTTGTGAACTTTCTAGACGTAAAATATTTCGATTCTGATCTAAAAAAAAACTAACCATGTCTGCTTATGAGTTAAGAAATACTTGTACTAATTAATTTGTGAAAAGTAAAATCTTCATCAAAGACCAATGTAAATTTTTGTTTGATAAATTTAGCAGAAATAAAAATAATAGAAAAAATCTTACCCAAAAATTTCAGCCATGTTTCAAGTCATGTAAAACGTTGAATTTCTTTTATCTTTTTCTCCATTATTGAAAAACTGAGGCCTGTTCCTTTCAAGATTCTGAATCCGTTTGCATCAATCCCTGTTATATTACTCGGTCTGTCATTATAATTAACCGGGTGCTTCGTCAGTTAATTGTTGAAGCATCGATTACAGGTTATGAATTGCGAAAACTGTCTGATAATATGTTTGATAAATGGTCACAAATTAGGCGACAATATACTGAGAAAACAAAAAGAGGTACATAATGTACATGTATGCAGATGCACAGATGTGAAATAAGCTGTAAATGTGGTTCAAACAGAATCTGTATAATTCACAGAGTGGCGTTGGCTAACATGTCAGTCATGTCGGTAAAAACTGTCGGTAAAGACTCATTAAAACTTAAAATAAGGCTTGTTTGTGTGCGTTTTTTTTTTAAAATAATAACCTCTAAAACCCACTCAATTTCTTTGATAAACGTGTCCATGTTTCAATTTGAACGGTACCATTTATTTTTCAGACATATATTCTATGAAAAGGGGTGTTCTATGAAAAATTGGAGAATGAATAGCGAACAGTGCAGAGCACGGTAAGACTGCGGAACATGATTTACTCTGATAGCAAAAACAAAATTTCCTGCCGCCAGGCCCCGTACTGGCTAAAGATTCGTGCTCCCATGTGGTCTACATGTTGCTGCATCCTGTACTTGATTGACTTTGAAGGTTATTGTTCTTATTTCTTAATTGATAAGAGACTTTCAATGCTTTCTATAGTTATGACAGGGGAAAAACTTCATATTTTCTTCGAAGATCTGGTATGAATGGGAACGTTATCTATTCATGTAGTGATTAAAATTATGGATAAAGTACAGAGATAACTGCATTTTTTTTCACAAATTGTATAAATTGACGAATATTTCAAAACCCTGAGTAAAGGATAGTACACCAGTAGCCGTTGTCTATGAGCTTTAGAGGCGATCGTAGCGTGATGACATATTTCATAGACAACGGCTATTAGTGATCTATCTGACTCTAGACCACATGTACAGAGAGTAAATTGTTTTTCAATCTTCTACACTATTTAAACAATTACCTCACTTATTGCGTTTCGGTTGCCCTAACGAGCACGGTATAAACGTGCAGCTCGGAAGAAGTAAAAATCGCGAGTAAAGTTGCGAACACCTGTACCAGTATTGAAATAGCTACGATTTATTCGTGCATATAATATTTTGTTATTGCAAACTATGTAAGACATCTAGAGCGATATGTTGTGCTTGCGAAGGTAGGTGGCGATTTATACCTGCCTTTATAGGTAAATTACAGTAAAACGAAGCTGTATCTATGAGTAAATTTAATTTCGAGACAGAGCCTGAGATGGAACCAAATGCTTATCAGTTAAGACTGATTGATATCCAGTTAGACGTCCCATAATAAAGCTAGAATATAGGATATAGATTATAAGAATATTTCACTGGTTGCACGTGCAGATGCGAATATCTGGCTCGAGGGTAACTGTTTTTGGCGGTAACGAGGCTCTGCCGAGTTACCGCCAAAACAGTTACCAGTGAGCCAGATATCGTTAGAGCCTCGTTACCGCCAAAAACAGTTACCCTCGAGCCAGATATTCGCATCTGCACGTGCAGCCAGTGATATATTTTTTTTTCTTGCATGCCATTTTCTACTAAAAGTAGCGCAAATAAAATCAAATTAATGACTTATATTTACGCGCTATTTCCTTGTAGTTAATCACTTGAAATTCGCGACACACAAAGATCGCGAATTTTGATCTCCGGATCAATTCATGTCACCATGAATTCACGAATAAGCGATCCAATATATTTCCAACAATCGTATTTGAGTTAGCGAAATGATAAATTCACGAACAAGTACTCTCGCGAAAGGAAACGCAAAAATAAGGTTCTCGCGAATATTGCATGATTTACAGTAGTATTTCAAGTAGCATTATTATTTCAGAACGTTATTATGGTACTGCTCGATTCTGCGATTTAGAATGTTTGAAAGAAGCATGGACTGAAAACATTTAACGATCATAAAACATGCACAACATTTGACTCACTTTATACAATTGATAATCAATAAACCAAAGGAAAACAATGTAGCTGGCAGGGGAAGTAACTGCTGCGGGCATAATAAACTATCTAGAACCTAAAAGTGTGTGTACCTTCCTCTTTGCCTCGCGATAGTAATTCACTTACTCAAGGGAGGGGGGGTAAACTGGGGGGACTGAACCGTACCTTAACATGCAAGATGGCGGCACGACACTAAAAGGTGAGTTTTTCCTAAATATTTTATTCTTCAAAATTTTCTTGAGAATGGCACCTGGCTATCAACCTGCTACACACTTTTTGGAACCACACCGCCTTTGTAGATATGCAATTACTTGTGTAGTTTTATTGAAATGCTGGTCATCCGACTCGAGTCGAGGGAAAATGTAACTAAAATCGTAGGGTAAGGTTCAGGTCATTTTGCTAAAATGGTCCTTTTTTTGAAATATTCTCGATTATATATACAAATGTACTTTGATCATAAACGATAGGTTTCTGTGTTAAATATACGCCCTAAACTATCAATCTGGCGCTAAACGAACGTCGGAATTTCATTAAATTTTTAATTTAATTTGTTTGGTAAGGTTCAGTGGCGAAAAAGAACGGATAAGGTTCAGCGCGATATGGAGACAAGCATATTAATTTCTCGTTTCACGATAAGAAACAGCCGAAAGACTGATTATATTCAATTCTTTCTTTCTTTCTGATACCGATGTTACCAATGGCGTATTCTATGTACGTTATATGTGAATAAGTTCAATGCATTTCAAGGAAACGCCTTTACATGTTTTACTAGTAATTGTAAAAAGGTAGCTAAAGATTTAGCCGACTCTTCACATGAAAGTAAACTATAGAAAAGTTTGGCTGCAGATGTAGGTACATGTACATTGTATTGTGCTTTACAAATTCCAGAGTATGCTATCTTGCACAAATAGTTTCCAATCAGTGTATTCAAAGTGTAGCCTGACATGAAGTGCATAAATTCTCACACGATACACAAGATTTCTTACAATGGTTTGCAACTGCCTAGCTTAGTAAGTAACTATTTAATATTTTTATTGCATTACATGTACATTTATTATATCGAGAATAATAATATCTGCCATGTGTTTAAGTTTCGGATCGGAATATCCGCCTTGAGGGTACTTGCCCATTGGGCGGTAACGAGGCTGACCGAGTTACCGCCCATGGGCAGGTAACCAAAGGACGAATATTCTGATCCAAACCTCAAACACATGATTGATTTTTTTCTTGCATATCGCAAAATCTATTGTACCATTTCAGCGAATTCTTTGTAAATAACATACGTACGAGACTATATTCTTTAGTAGTGGAGTAATTTACAATTCCATTCATTCATGGCGTCATTAAACTATAAGTTGCATTCATACACGACGTCATTCAACAGCCCGTGACTTGTCAGTAACGGGTGCTCCAGACAGAGATTTCCGGAACGGGTAAAATCGTTGAAAATACCGATGCGATATGCAAGAAACTAGCCAAATCTGTTTTTTAGTATGAAACTCTATAATCATGTAAAGTTTAAGAAAATGTTATTATGCGGTTACAATTTTCCTTCTTTGTCTAAATGAATTATACAGAAACAGCAGCGAACGTCTTTAAGTCTTTCGGCTGTTTCTTGTCGTGAAACGAGAAATTATGCGCTCTTGCCATGATTTGTCTCCATATCGCGCTGAACCTTACCCGTTCTTTTACGCCACTGAACCTTACCAAAAAAAAAAATTAAATTTACAATTTAATGAAATTCCGACGTTCATTTAGCGCCAGACTGATAGTTTTGGGCGTATATTTAACACAGAAACCTATCGTTTATGATCAAAGTATATATAATCGAGAATATTTCAAGAAAAGGACCATTTTAGCAAAATGACCTGAACCTTACCCTACGATTTTAGTTACATTTTCCCTAGCCGGGTGTCATTCTCAAGAAAAAGTTGAAGAATAAAATATTTA
>JAFMSR010000015.1:14521950-14535343 GCA_022818135.1 Saxidomus purpurata
GCCAGCTACATTGTTTTCCTTTGGTTTATTGATTATCAATTGTATAAAGTGAGTCAAATGTTGTGCATGTTTTATGATCGTTAAATGTTTTCAGTCCATGCTTCTTTCAAACATTCTAAATCGCAGAATCGAGCAGTACCATAATAACGTTCTGAAATAATAATGCTACTTGAAATACTACTGTAAATCATGCAATATTCGCGAGAACCTTATTTTTGCGTTTCCTTTCGCGAGAGTACTTGTTCGTGAATTTATCATTTCGCTAACTCAAATACGATTGTTGGAAATATATTGGATCGCTTATTCGTGAATTCATGGTGACATGAATTGATCCGGAGATCAAAATTCGCGATCTTTGTGTGTCGCGAATTTCAAGTGATTAACTACAAGGAAATAGCGCGTAAATATAAGTCATTAATTTGATTTTATTTGCGCTACTTTTAGTAGAAAATGGCATGCAAGAAAAAAAATATATCACTGGCTGCACGTGCAGATGCGAATATCTGGCTCGAGGGTAACTGTTTTTGGCGGTAACGAGGCTCTAACGATATCTGGCTCACTGGTAACTGTTTTGGCGGTAACTCGGCAGAGCCTCGTTACCGCCAAAAACAGTTACCCTCGAGCCAGATATTCGCATCTGCACGTGCAACCAGTGAAATATTCTTATAATCTATATCCTATATTCTAGCTTTATTATGGGACGTCTAACTGGATATCAATCAGTCTTAACTGATAAGCATTTGGTTCCATCTCAGGCTCTGTCTCGAAATTAAATTTACTCATAGATACAGCTTCGTTTTACTGTAATTTACCTATAAAGGCAGGTATAAATCGCCACCTACCTTCGCAAGCACAACATATCGCACTAGATGTCTTACATAGTTTGCAATAACAAAATATTATATGCACGAATAAATCGTAGCTATTTCAATACTGGTACAGGTGTTCGCAACTTTGCTCGCGATTTTTACTTCTTCCGAGCTGCACGTTTATACCGTGCTCGTTAGGACAACCAAAACGCAATAAGTGAGGTAATTGTTTAAATAGTGTAGAAGATTGAAAAACAATTTACTCTCTGTACATGTGGTCTAGAATCAGATAGATCACTAATAGCCGTTGTCTATGAAATATGTCATCACGCTACGATCGCCTCCAAAGCTCATAGACAACGGCTACTGGTGATCTATCCTTTACTCAGGGTTTTGAAATATTCGTCAATTTATACAATTTGTGAAAAAAATGCAGTTATCTCTGTACTTTATCCATAATTTTAATCACTACATGGATAGATAACGTTCCCATTCATACCAGATCTTCGAAGAAAATATGAAGTTTTTCCCCTGTCATAACTATAGAAAGCATTGAAAGTCTCATATCAATTAAGAAATAAGAACACTAACCTTCAAAGTCAATCAAGTACAGGATGCAGCAACATGTAGACCACATGGGAGCACGAATCTTTAGCCAGTACGGGGCCTGGCGGCAGGAAATTTTGTTTTTGCTATCAGAGTAAATCATGTTCCGCAGTCTTACCGTGCTCTGCACTGTTCGCTATTCATTCTCCAATTTTTCATAGAACACCCCATTTCATAGAATATATGTCTGAAAAATAAATGGTACCGTTCAAATTGAAACATGGACACGTTTATCAAAGAAATTGAGTGGGTTTTAAAGGTTATTATTTAAAAAAAAAACGCACACAAACAAGCCTTATTTTAAGTTTTAATGAGTCTTTACCGACAGTTTTTACCGACATGACTGACATGTTAGCCAACGCCACTCTGTGAATTATACAGATTCTGTTTGTACCACATTTACAGCTTATTTCACATCTGTGCATCTGCATATATGTACATTCTGTACCTCTTTTTGTTTTCTCAGTATATTGTCGCCTAATTTGTGACCATTTATCAAACATATTATCAGACAGTTTTCGCAATTCATAACCTGTAATCGATGCTTCAACAATTAACTGACGAAGCACCCGGTTAATTATAATGACAGACCGAGTAATATAACAGGGGTTGATGCAAACGGATTCAGAATCTTGAAAGGAACAGGCCTCAGTTTTTCAATAATGGAGAAAAAGATAAAAGAAATTCAACGTTTTACAGGACTTGAAACATGGCTGAAATTTTTGGGTAAGATTTTTTCTATTATTTTTATTTCTGCTAAATTTATCAAACAAAAATTTACATTGGTCTTTGAGGAAGATTTTTCTTTTCACAAATTAATTAGTACAAGTATTTCTTAACTCATAAGCAGATCAGAATCGAAATATTTTACGTCTAGAAAGTTCACAAATTAATCTGTATATCTTAGCTGTTAGTTCAAAGTCGTAAGCGTACATGGTAAGTATTTTTAAACAAAATCGAAATATTTTGCTCTTGCTAGACAGAAAATATAATTAAAAACAAAACAAAATGCTGAATACCTCATTGCACATTCACAAGTTAAATACAAGTAGCAACTTTTAAATGTATATATATTGCTTAAAACACTTTCACATAGCTACTAAACATGTTCGTTTGAACGATGGAAATTGATTTTGAAGTATTTTATTCAATCGACAAGCGTATTGCAATGTTTCCTGTAAAATGAGTGTGCGCGAACTAGTCAGTGCGCGTAAATACAGTTACAACGTGTCTGCAGCCGCCAGCTAAAGATGCGGGACTTGAAGTGCTTGGCTTTTTAGTACGGAATTCATAATAGTATTTTCATTTTAGACAAAGAATGGTAAAAATTTCTTATATGCGGAATTTCGCTTTATCCGGAGTCGTTATATACGGTGTTTACTGTATAATTATGATTTATAGTGTTATAAGTATTATGTTTCTCATGTGTCACTCTTGTACTATTGATATAACATGTTATGTTGATGTTGTTAATGATTCTTACACGACCAGCGAATAACCTACATACATGTAGAACAAAATCTATTTGGGTTATTCTGCAATAAACCGACCTTGAACGACGCTACACGCGCATCGTGATGTTCAATTTACTCGACGTATAGTGAATCTTTTATGGCATACTGTGGATGACTTGGGGCAAAACGGGGGGATCCGATGGAAGTCACACGTCCAGTTAACTTCATTAATGTTACGACACCATTTACACTGACTTTATTCAACTGTTTTGTTGTTATTGTTTTTGTTTACACAGTGACGTCATTAGTCAAGAGAAACTGTGACGTCACTTATCTATACACGTAACTAATATGTTTCGTAACTTGAATCGTTATTGCGTACCCTGAAAATTCGAACCACTTCTATCAATGAAATTCCTGTAACATTTACTTGAAAATTAGATTTTTAAAGTTTTTGATGAAAAAACTGAAACACCGCGTATACATCTTTCATGAATGAAAGTCACATTCAAATAGCATCTTTACAGTGTTCGCGGGAGGTAACTTCAACGGCAAAATCTAGGTGCGTAGCACGCAAGTGTAAATACGTTCAATGAAAAAAGTTCTCTCTTTTTCTTCAAATTTTGTTTCAAATAAGTCGTGTTAGAATCGAAATAATAAATATCCAAGTTTGGTTTATGGTAGAATAACCCTCGTTTGTCGTTTTTATGCGTAATAATATATCACTCAGGCCTGCGGCCTTCGTGATATATTCTTGCGCATAAAAACTCCAAACTCGGGTTATTCTACGATAAACCAAACATGGATACATATTATTTCTTAATTATATATATATATTATGTTGCGGCCTTCGTGATATATTCTTGCGCATAAAAACTCCAAACTCGGGTTATTCTACGATAAACCAAACATGGATACATATTATTTCTTAATTATATATATATATATATATATATATATATATATATATATATATATATATATATAGAATGCTGATATTGGTGAGTAGCCTTCACGTTTAAATCATTGTAAATTTCTGTTCTGTTCTGTGGTGTTCTATTCCTTAATTTCATTTAATTTTTATTTTCAGGAACTGTAGAAATGAGAATGCCCCTTTTCTACTGGTTTCTAGTTTTGTCCTGCATGTGAAACTGAACCCATGCGAGCGAAACTAGGGGCGAGTGGAGAAAATGTATATTACCGTCGAGAAGGACAGCTATACTGGCCGGTATGTAACGTCATTATGTTGAAGAAGTGAATGCTACAGTTGACTGCACTACATTTGTAATAGAACAACGGAAAAAATGGTAATGTTTTATCAGGAAAGGTAAACATCTCATTCTAAGAGTAGCTTTGTTTATCTTATTTAAATAACCAGAATATCAGAGTATGATTATATAATGATTTATTTAGATAATACTCTGTACCTGTTTTATGTAGTACACGTGTTTTATTTCCGAGAAGAAGTCGCAAGCACAAAAACAACTTATCCCCGAGAATTTGGTGACAAACCGTTTTCTATCATTACCATGTTTCGTTATGACCATCACCTTCTCTTTTCTACGTTACTGGACGATAATAGTTCGAAGTAATGATTCCGATGACAATTTGCGAAAATGGTAAATTCGCGTTTCGCCATCGTAATTTCGCATTAGCGCCCATAAGATAATTTAAAAGATGGTGATAAATGTACACTAACGTTTTTATTCTCGATTGTGAAACAAGTTCTTAAATAGCTCTCGAGGCTCACTTCAGATGTGTGTGTGTGTGTGAGAGAGAGAGAGAGAGAGAGACAGAGAGAGAGACAGGGGATATCGGTTATCCCGAATTCGAGTTATTGATGCTCGAGTAAACGAGGTTTAACTGTATTATGATGTTTCAGATGATGTCAATGACAGTTTTAGTATAAAATACGAAAGAACTGTAATTAAATAGTTTTGTTGTTTCAGGACACGAGCGCTAGCTGACTAAATAACACGTGATGTACAGAAGAACCTAGAGGGGTTTCAATCATATCTTAAAATGGAAAATTATGTTGATACATATTACTTAAACTACAATGTATTGAAATATTGTAGCTGTTTTCTTTTTTTTGTCTGGAATGACTTTTACTTGATCCTCGTCATATTGTCCGCGCACCAAGGTTTCGACACCAAAGTGTTTGCCGCATGTATGAATCTCATGTGACGGTGTCTTCATGTTGTAATTTCGTAGTGAGATTTTATGTAATAGTGGGTCTCGATTGCTAATTTGTTCGCCCCCGGCACAGGAGGTCTCAAAGCCAGAGTACGGGGTGTGTTCTTCGAAAAAGACACTGATGCCACAATTGCCTAAGCCCGCGCAGGCCAACAGTTTACCTAAACATCGTTACTGGTAAAGACCGGTACTAGAACCCTATCTAATTTCTTTAGAAGGCCACATTGAAGTATGTTTATGTGTGTCTAAATGCGTGCCCTTCTTTAAATAAAGATATTGTTGTTATTATTATTATTATTATTATTATTATTTATTATTATTATTATTATTATTATTATCCTCCGTAAGAAATAGCAAACTTTCTCACATAATCGGTCATGGTCGGTAGCATGGCGTTACAGTGATTTCAAGTCAGCGAGACGGACGACAACAGAAGTAGTCTTTTCAGCAAGTTTTTGACAAGAACAACAGAACAGAAACACACAAACACAACCACTATGTGTTGTTTTATACAAATTTACATTCACTATAAGAATCAAATCTTTAAAGCATGCTGTACTTTTTTCAATCGTTTGGTCTACCGAAGGCAATACTAAATTGCACACATCTAATTTGCCTTATTATTATGCAACTGCCATGACGACGACCCGATAACACCGGTCTGATATCTATTGATATTGTCATGTCTGATATCTGTCACATGACATTCTGATTCTAGAAGCATCAAATCGCACCCGTCTTACATCTCGTCGCCAGCGGTACTGTCAGTTTCTGAAAACATTTCACGTTGATAAACGGCATAAGGATTTCCCATGTCAGACGTGGACATTGACTTGGGAGCGACAAATGTTTATGTCTAAGAGGAAACAACCTCAGGTTAATTTACGATATAAGCTTTTATTTTCGTTAAGATAAGAGATTCGGATGTCTACAGGTATAACAGAATCATACAATGTGATATATTTCTACTTCCCCGCCCCGAAACGTTCAAAAGTGCAGTAACCTTTTTACGGATAACAGAACATATACATACATCATTGCAAAATTATGGACGATTATGGAACGCCGTAGCTGTCTTACGTTATAACATTACAAGTTGTCTTGTTAACTGAGTGTACTGTCCAGTTAAAATAGTTTTCTATCTTCTCAAATAGTTGTGATGTCTTGTTAATAAACTGTTATATCTTCTTAAGTGTGCTGGTATCTTGTCAAAGTGTCGTGTTATTATGTCTATTTCATATAATATCTTTTTATTATGTTGTTATATTATGTCAAACATACATGCTATCTTGTCTAAATACCACGTTAACTTGTCTACATGCGCTGTTATTATGTCAAACTGTCATGTTATCTTGTCGAAATACCGTCTTAACTTGTTAAAAAAACATGTTGTTAAAAAGTGTACTATTATGTCCAATGAACGTATTATTATCTTGAAGTGGTGTGTTATCTTGTCAAAGTAACGTGGTATTATGTCAAACACTCATCCTATCTTCTTAACGCGGTGTGTTATCTTGTCAAAGTAACGTGATATTATGTCAAACACTCATCCTATCTTCTTAACGCGGTGTGTTATCTTGTCAAAGTAACGTGGTATTATGTCAAACACTCATCCTATCTTCTTAACGCGGTGTGTTATCTTGTCAAAGTAACGTGGTATAATGTCAAACACTCATCCTATCTTCTTAACGCGGTGTGTTATCTTGTCAAAGTAACGTGGTATAATGTCAAACACTCATCCTATCTTCTTAACGCGGTGTGTTATCTTGTCAAAGTAACGTGTTATTATGTCAAACAGTTATGCTATCTTCTTAACGCGGTGTGTTATCTTGTCTACTTAACGTGTTATTATGTCAAACAGTCTTGCTATCTTCTTAAGGTGGTGAATTATCTTGTCAAAGTATCGTTATACTATTGCTATCTTCTGGAAATGGTGTGTTATCTTGTCAAAGTATCACTATATTATGTCAAACAGTCATGCTATCTTCTTAAAGTGGTTTGTTATCTTGTCAAAGTGATACTACCGGTATGTCAAATGGTCATACTATCTTCTTACAGTGGTGTGTTATCTTGTCAAAGTAACGTGATATTATATCCAACAGTCATGCTATCTTCTTGAAGTGGTGTGTTATCTTATCAAAGTAACATTATATTATGTCAAAATATCATGCTATTTTCTGAAATGGCGTGTTATCTTGTCAAAGTAAAGTTATATTATGTCGAACAGTCATGCTATATTATTAAAGTGGCGTGTTATCTTGTCAAAGAATCTTTATATTATGTCAAACACTCATTATATCTTCTTAAAGTGGTGTGTTATCTTGTAAAAGTAACGTTATATTTTGTCAAACAGTCATGCTATCTTCTTCAAGTCGTGTTTGACATAATAACACGTCACTTAGACAAGATAACACAAGACTTTAAGAATATAGCATTGCTGTTTGATATAATAAGACGTTACTTAGACAAGATAACACAATACTTTAAGAAGAAAGCATTACTGTTTGAAATAATAACATGGCACGTTGACAAGATCACATTACGCTTAAGAAGATATAACGGACCATTAACAAGATATAAAAACTATTTGAGAAGATAGAAAACCACTTTGACAAGACAAGACACTCTGTTAGCAAGACAACTTGTAATTTATTAAAATAAGACAGCTGCGGCATTCCATAGACGATATCTCGCAATATACCTTTCTGTTTTGATAGCATATCAGTAAAATAGGTTATCATTCTGAATTGTAAAGATAAATTGACAAATTGCAACATGCTTTATCACAAAGAAACTAAATATGTTTTCAGGTAAACATTCGTGTGTGTAGACTGAAATGCCTCAGAAGTTGTTGTATTATGTACAGTGTTTGAAAACAGAATTTTAACGCATCGGTTTTGAATATAATATATTAGTTTTTGTACGTTTATTCAAGACAGGAATAGAGTTAGTTTCGTTCTCCACAAATCATTGATTTCTTCATTTGTTTTCCCCATTTGTCTTAGTTCTTGCCCATTGAATTGTATCAAATGACCGATTTGGGTATTTATATCACAATACATTTCATTCTGACATGAAAGATGATCCAACTCCTCCAAGGACATTCCCGGTCTGTTTGTCTCTGCTTTTATGTTCATAATCATCAGCATCAGACTCTCTACTTTATCTCTTTTATCACTAAATTCTCTAAACATGTTCGGTGTCTTGTACATCACAATCATGGCGTCACGTAATTTGTCACATCTCAAGAACATCCTACCCCCTTTTTTGAGGAGGTCACTAAGCTCACTAATCAGTCGCTGTTTCTGCTGAATGTCTAGTCTCCCGGCAAACAAATTTCTCTCCGGTATCATGTAACTTGGAAGATTTGACTCACAAACACATTTCTTAAGATATTGAAGACAATTACATAATCTGTCCATTATTAGATCCTGGGTAAACCCTCCAAACCCATTTGCTTCACACATCCAAAGAATAATGTTTTTCATTATGTAAGAGGTCATGTCTTTACAAACTTTATTTAGGATTGATTTAGATATTTTCTTCAAAAGAATGTATACTTTTAATTGCGCTTCATTTAAGTTTTGCATCAAGTGCAATTCTGCAAGCGAATAACAAATTCTCCATTCTCTGTACATATTTTGAGAATCCTTAAATCCGACTGGTACTACATGTCCATCCAGAAGAGATACTTCGTGTAGGGTTTCAGACGAAGGCCACCCTTTAGATCGAGGTCGAGATCTCCAACGTTCTAAAATATCCGAACAGAAACACCTGAAACAACATACAGCATCAAAGCTTGAGTATTTGTCAGATATTGGTGTAGATGGTCCACTTCTAGGTTGCATTGTCAGTTTCGCGTTTAAAGATGCCTGTCTGCTTGTCTCCTTCACTGCATCAATGAAGAACTCACTGGAAAGACAAACTGAACCTGACTCAGACTTAAAAAGAGATGAACTTATTTCTTCTTGATAAAATTTCCCATCCAATCTCAAAAGTTTAAGTCTGGTATATCCTGGTGATGCGGATAGTGTCTCAGTCTGGAACAGTGTGATATTCTCTTGGTTGATGAAATCTTGTGGATTATCAGTACAAACAATGTCCTTTATTATAAACATATAGTCCACGTCACTCTCGTAAAACAATGCTGTTCCTTCACCTTTACCACCTGTCGTGACCATTGTTTCAGCAGAGGTTTCATGACGATTACCTAGATTGTCGAACTCTGTCGACATTTGTTGTCTATATTTGATCATTTCATAACTATAACCAAGTCCATCCATTAACTCGGAAACATAGCGGGAATATTCCTTCGAAGGTACCGTATCTATACCATCCTCATAATAAACAGGATTTGTGAAGAAAGTTGCAGCATCTATAAAGAAAAATACAATATGTTTTTGCATGAAACAGATACATTCATTTCAATTTAGATATTTTATGTCTTAGAGTAAATAGGAACGAGGTCGTATTATGATGTTGATGGTAGTTAATTTTCAGACCCATTACGCCCGGATTGCAGATTGGTACTAAACGATGATTGAATCTTTTTCATATTAAAGGAATAACGCAATTTGTTTAAAAAAGAAAGTAGATTTAGTTAGATCTGTTTTCTTTTAAAACGAAAGTAGAACAGATTAACTTAAATTTTAAAGAAGTCTTCCGGATCAATGTTAATGAGAATTAGGTTTGGATATTGTATGATGGATGGTGTTACAAACTAACCGTATTTTCAATTTTAGGAATAATTAAATCTGTTAAAACAATAATATATTTGGATTTCCCGTTTTTGTTTGAAACGAAAGTAGAATAAATCTATTAAGCATATGTGTTGCTGTTAGTGTTATTCGTATTTAATCTACTCACCAATAGCAGGACCAAAACTCCCATATTCCTTTTCACTCATTTTGTCAAAGTATGAATTTGGCTCTTATTCCACTTTTGACGAAACCTATGAGGAAGTTAAATTGACACACTTAAGTTGATACACGACTACAATATACAGATAAAATGTGCAAGTTTAAGGTATCTATGGAAGCGTATAATGGTCGCCAGTTGCTTAATATTTAAGTAGATTTGATGCGATAATATCGCTTATTTTTTGGAATGTTTGGACGAAAATGCGAGATAATAATGGACGTAACTGCCTGATAATTGTAGCATTCGTTGCTAAACAATCAGCTTTTGAACGGTATAAGTTGTTTGCATAAATTATTTATCTTGCTTGTGTAAGATAATTTATGACCGAAGATGAGTTAATATCTAGCTCGAACAAGAGTGAAAGTAGAGTTGATGACTGATAAAAATGTTCTCTTTTTAGTTCACCTGAAAACGAATTACTCAAATGTGAGCTATTGTGATCACCCGAGGCCACATATTTAGTCTAGTAATCATGAAAATTGGTCAGATTATTTGTCTTGGTGATCTCTCGTCCCAGATTGAAACTGGGACGCGCGGGGTCAAAAACTTCAGGTCAAATCATAAAAAAACACCGACAGTCTAGAAGCCACATTTGACACCCAGTCCTTAGTCGTCTTGA
Organism: Saxidomus purpurata; assembly: GCA_022818135.1. Lineage (NCBI taxonomy): Eukaryota > Metazoa > Mollusca > Bivalvia > Venerida > Veneridae > Saxidomus > Saxidomus purpurata. Next base: position 14,532,555 of record JAFMSR010000015.1, read on the forward strand.
AAATAAGTCAGAATGTTTGTCTTGATGAACTTAAAGCAGGATGGAAGCTTCGTAACATTGAGTCAAAAGTTAGGTCACCAGGTACATTGTTTTTGACCTTTTGACCTTCTTTTTGTTTTTGAAGCTACAATAATTAAATTTCGACTGTGTATACAGTTTTGCAAGAAGACTTTAAAAAGTGTCCTCGGCTGACCTAAAGGTCCATTACTAAGACCAAATCAAATTTTCCGAAATTGTAACGGGCGTCTTCTCAGAAGGAAAATATGACATACTGCATGGAGTGTGACCATATTGTGTTGAAAATTTAAGTTTAACAAAAGAATTTATAAAATATACCTTGCATTTTCAAAAACGAAAGTAGGTTTACCAGTTTTCAAATATCTTTGAATTTTCCAGAAATCTCACAGAAAGAGGCTGTAAATAGGTTCTATATGAATAAGCATGCCTATTTTTAATTATAGCTGAAAGAATTTCACTTCCAATGATGTGCAATGTATATTTCTGACTGTTTACAACATGCAATAAAGCGAAAGTAGGACAAAAAGACCACCAATGTCAATCTAAGGAAATACAAAAACATTCACTCGTTTTTCTGCAGCAGTATTTCAAACAGGGAAATACTCCACGGCTATTGTAAAGTTTTAGAAGCCAGTTTCAAACCGTATTTCCCTGTTACAATTCCAGAAAATTCAATTTGGTCTTAGTAATGGACCTTTAATCGTGATCTTTTGACCCACGTCTTGTCTTTTGGAGCAATGGTACTCAGGTAAGCGATATAGGGCCATCCTGGCCCTCTTGCCATAGATTTATGCCGAGAGCTTGAGATTAAAGATGAATGTTGGTGTTAAGCTTAGCGCGAGAAAACAGCAAATATACGTCAGAAAAGAACTTGAATCGCCAAACAATATGTGTCGGATTCGGGAAAAATACTGTGATTGCGTGTTGACGTCTAACGTGTTATGGAAGCAAACCGCTCTGCTTTTATGCAGTTAATTAATGTTTTCATGAAATAACGCACAACTGCTAAATAATATCAAGCAACCTCAACGTATTGCCACACACATGTCTAGTTGATATAAACAGTATCTAGCGACCATTATACGCTTCCGTACCCTTGCCTGTCTGTCTGTCTGTCTGTCCACACTTACCGTCTGAACAATCGTAAATAAAATCTAGATCACAAGGTGAACTCATAGGACATCAACATTCTAGAAATTACTTTTTGAATCAAATCATCTTGAAAATTAATCAGAATGTTTGTTTTGATGAATCTATGTTTAGTTTTAAACTGGGATTCGTGGGGTCAAAAAGTAGGACACCAGGTAAAATAATAGAAACACCTACGAACTCTAGATGCCACATTTGACACACCGGCATCAGTCATATTGAAAGAAAGTTTGTCTTGGTGAACTTTAGTCAAGACCGAAACTGCGTAACATCTGGTCAAAAGTTAGGTCACTTTGTACATTGATTTTAAACCTACGTTTGGAATGTGTTTACCGTTTCGCAAAGAGATTTTAAAAATTGTCAGCGGTTGGCATTGATCATGACTTTAGACTTACTTTTTGTCTTTGGGACAGGATAGCGATATAGGACCACCTTGGCCCTCTTGTAATTAATAATAGCCGAGGGCTGCAGAGTAAATGATTGTTTTCGGTTTCAGCTTTGCACGAGAAATATACGTCAGATAAGAACTTGATTTGCCAAATAATATGTGTCGTATTCGGGAAAAAGTTTGTTTAGTAATAGTTTTAGCAAGATATTATATAGTGATTGCTTTTTGACGTCTAACGTGTTACTCAAACAAACAGCTCTGTTTTTAATCAATTGTTTTATTTTATCATGACATAACGCACAATTGCAAAATATTATCAAGCAAAGTCAACATATTACCACACACATGTCTAGTTGATATAAACAGTAACTGTCGACCATTATACGCTTCCGTAGGTATCAGATCAGGGTCAAAATATAACGATCCTGATCAATTGATAAAATATGTCTTCCAAGTTGTAACAAGTGCAAGCTAAGTACAGCTGTTGTTTTCGATTTAGTATACTGTCATACAAAGACGTTAATACGCTATGAAAAATCCGACAGGTGGCAGATCCTATTATAAATACAACGCGTTGCAGTTGGGTTTGCCCGTTCGCTATCTTGGCAATCGATACAGTTATAATCTTACGTCACTCATAGCGCAATTTTGAAACTATTATTAGAGCTAGTTTATAGGTTAACTCCTCCCCATTCAAGGACATTTAGGTGCGAGCGTCCAGCTTCTTTCTCACGTCGTCAATTTGCTCCGCCCAAAAACCCGCATGGTAAACTTCATGTGTATTTTTTATTGCAAGTGACAAACAGTATTTAATAATTTCAAATATAGGTTTCTTCGTGTATTTTGGAGTGACTTCGAGAGAAATTATATAGATCTTCTGTTTTATTTAAAATGTTGATTAATATATACTCTTTAAATCACAGCTATTGAGCTACGGTATCATTGCATTTATTATAAGTGTAGACCGTAAGTTTATGAATTAGTATACATGTAAATTATGTTCGCGGAACTTTACACACCGAAATTCCATTCCAGTAACATGTTATCCTACATAATTGATAATGACGTCTGGTGAAAAAAATATATTGTGATGCATTTTTCATAAAATACGTTTTTCAGTCTGTTTCTCAACTCGCCTTGTCAAGTGGAATTCAAACAAAATGTCAACGAAAGTAATTAAATTGACGAAATTATCAATATAACTGATTTCGCAGCGTGAAAAATATGTTGTTTT
>JAFMSR010000015.1:14535843-14583226 GCA_022818135.1 Saxidomus purpurata
TGAAAACCTAGGTTTTCAAAAAAAAAAACTGTGATCCCAAATGAAAACATAGGTTTTCAGTGAGAACCTATAGGTTTTCATATGGGAACATAGGTTTTGGGAATAATTTTGCAAATCGTGCCAACTAAAGCCAATTACGTTTCCAATAGGATAACAGTGGTTTTGTAGTAGCTTACTATATAGAAACAGGATCCGTCACAGTTATTCCCAAAATCTATGTTCATTTCAATGCATAATTTAAAACCGAGGATCATTATACCAACGTCTCTAAGCTTTTATGGCTTTAATAACTACTTTATTAATGTAGTTAAGAAATTACCTATTTATAGACAATTGTAAGCAGTATTTTGGAAAATTCTGTACGTAAATTTTGTGATTTATGCATCTAATCAAATAAGAAAACATTAGCAGCTGTTGATGGAAATTTAAATCAGTCCATTGCTGACATTTTCGCGACAACGAACAACGCTCCTCCGACCCATGCCCCGATCCAGGCGATTATGTCGAAAGCAAAAGCAGCATTGTAGTCTATGCCATCATACTCTATCTTGTCTGCATACACCGCCATACCAACCATCAGGAAAAAACCTGAAAAAATGGAAGAAATCGGTTACAGACGACACTAGAGAAATAGATTACAGATGACACGAGAGTCATAAATTACAGATAACGAAATACGTTATATGTGACTCAGATTAACCGGTTACAGACGCCACTAGAGAAATAGATTACAGATGACAAAGATACATAGGTTACAGATAATATAAAAAGTTACAGATGACACAGATTAACCGGCTACAGACGACACTAGACAAACATATAACAGATGACACTAGAGTCATAGGTTACATATAATGAAATAAGTTACAGATGACACATAGTAAGTAGGTTACAGGTGACACAGATGTACTATATTACAGATGACATAAGAAATAACACTAGAATATTCATGGGTACCTCGTACAGCTGACGAAGACCGATGAATTTCTCAATATAATATTTGTAGTAAATGATTATAGTTGACACAATTAAGACTTAATGTAATATTTACTTGAATAGGTAACAGCTGACAAAGGAAAACTTAATGTGAACCACAGCTGACAACGGAAATCTCAATGTAATTGTTACAGGACAGGACGCACCTTAAACGGAATATAACACTAGCAAAGGAAGTACAATGTATCAGTAAAGAGTGAAGATTATGTTTAGAATAAACATTTCCCTCGACTTTCTCACGACACTTCTTCTATTTTTTTTCATGGTTTGAATAAAGAATAACTTCTAAAGATTTAACAAGGTTTTAAATGAGCGAGTTCGATCAGCAACCATAGTTTGGTACCGGATGACAGATCGCAAAATGTAATAGGCTGTCTAGATGCATTTAAAAGACGAAAAATTGTACCTTAAGTTAATTTAGCTTAGGTACGAAACGGTAGTGCGACGAATCGTCCATAAATACTTACAGTTCATAAATGTGTCAAATTTATCGGTAATTTTCCACATTTCAGATTAATTCACTTGCTGCATGTCTTATTTCATATATTTCGCACAATTTTCAATGTTTCAATATTTTAGGAAGAAATAACATTCATATAGAAGATTTTTTAGTTCTCGCAAAATGCATTCTTACCTTTAGCCGCCATATTTGTTCCAGAGAAACACCGATTTACTTTAGTCGAACCGTGGTGACCGGATGACGTCATTTTAGTCAAACCAGAGGTAGTTCGATGACACTTTAGTTGTACCATAGTCACTATAGTTGCTGATCGAACTCGCTCAATGATACTTGAAACTTAAATTTGATCTCCCCAAACATAAGCATGCATTATAAATACGCCTACAGAAGTTTCCTTTACATTCTTGCGAATCCTGCCGAGTCATAATATTTTCTTTACTTTACTTCAGTGGGTTTATAAGGTCTGAGCCTTTTACTCCTGAATAGGCGTCTGCGGCCGACCCCATCATTTCTGCGATAATGCTGTTAAACTTTAATCCATTGTTTAAAAGGAAATTTTTTTGTAGGAGGTCCTAATTTCCAAACGTTTTTAATTTTGCGTGCTAAATGAAGGATAGAGCTGCGGTGGCAAATTATGCCTAGATAGTTGTTACCCTTGTAAGGGTAAATAGAGGTGGACATTGTATACAAAGTCTTTTTTGTTATATTATATTGTGTTTGTTGTTTACATATGTTAAATTCTAATTTTGGTCAGGATATTTGAATTTGACCTTTTCTATAGCATTGACTATTTTACAACCCCCAGTACATACACAGTTAAAACATAAAATACTTCGACTTTGTCAGGGACATTCGGTCCGGACTTTTGCGCTTGTAAGTTTTAATCTATTCGCGGAGGACTGACTGTAAGCTCATTTTTCACTGTCCCTTGTTATACCGGATGGCGAATTTTCCTTTGAGTTCATATGTTTGTTTCACATGAAGGATTAAATCAAAGGGCGTGTTCAACAACAACAACAATCAACTTTATTTCTTGTTAAAAGCTAGTCGCTTTATTTTCTTATCGATGTGTTATATCAACCCGGTTATAATGTCGTAATCAAAGACCATGTATTTTTGTAAAGTGGTAGAATGGTTGTTCGTTTGAGGTTTGTTTCTTTCGTAATTTAATATCATTCAAAATCTATAGTCTTTTTTACAGAAGAATACATTAGAAAACGTATATATCTCACGTGTCAAAATCTAGTTATAGCAATAAAATGTTAACCTTTGTATGACACTCAAGGTCACCTTGACCTTGAAGTGTTCCACTCGCATACTATGTAATGTGTGTGCATATGTTGTACTGTTCTTATGTCACGTTTTATAAAGATTGGAGCTGTAGTTGCGAAGATATAACAAGAAAACGAAGCTTGCAATAAAACTTTGACCATACAATAGCCTAAGTATAGAACTCACGGTGACCTTGACCTCGGCGGTCATGGTTTCATCCCAATATATAGTGTGCATGTACGCTGTACTGTTCATATGTCCAGCTTGATCAAGGTTGGAGCTGTTGGCTCCTTTTCCGGTTCAAGTCGCAGTTACATGATTAATGTTACTATTACAGAACCCGTTGATTCAATGTAATGTGTTCGAGCCTATATACCTCTATACAGACCCAACTCTTTAGAATAGTAAGCAGCTTCATATAATGGAGAAAGGGATTCTAGCTCTGGTTTTTCCAAGGCACGTTGTTTAGGTAACATGTCCGCCTGTACGTAAATAAAACGGGCATTAAAACAAAGAGAAAACACACTTGTTGAAATAAAGAGCTAAAGAGTTACACAAACATGAATTCAAAAACAATATTACATCCGAAGAAAATCTTATCAAGTGCTGACATACTGACCTGCCGCAAAACTAAGTCCAGCTGCAACAAAATAGAGTATTTTCCTGCCAGTCAAGACAAAAAGCACCAAGATCCCGCTGGCAATCGCCCCAGCAACCAGCAATATACTCATTACTACCATCGCACGAATTGCTTTGACGCTGTCCACCTGTTTATCTGTCACTATTGGAAAAAAAACAATCTAAAATAAAGTATTTATTTAAAGCCAGATAAATTATTTTTTACTAGGGTTTGATGCACAAGTGTTGAGTCTTTTTAATACATTGTATGCAATAACTATGTATGAATGTATGTATGCGTGCATGTGTGTGTGCGTGCGGGTGTGTGTGTCTCTGTCGTGTATAATATTCAGTATATAAAACAAATCAAAACACATTTGATCTGATTGTACATAACCATACATATATAAGAATTTTACGAGGCTTCTAAGCAACTAATCACAGACTACTATATCACAGTCAAAATTATTTATATGTTTAGATAGTAACTTAGTTATTATCAATACTCACAATATACCCTCACGCTATTAAGGTCGTCGTAACAAATTTTCACACTGTATATCTCTTCACAGAATTCCCACAGTCCGATGGAAATTTTTGAATTAGAAATTTCCCCTTTTTCCCAAAGGACTAGCGAACAAGCTAAAATAGCGAAAAGAAGAACAAATCCCGACACACAAATACCGGCAATGCCGAAAATGTTAAATTTTGCCATTATTCCGTGTTTCCCTTTTTTCGCAATATGCAGCAAAATTCTCACAAAGAATGTGCTCGATATTTTATGAAAACAAATTATCCAAAGACCTTGTTATTATATGTTATAGTGATACTGTTTCGAAGGTCGAATAACAGTAGTCTAACAGTTTTAATTCTTGTTTTCTGGTCTTCTATTCTGTTTAGATCTTTGGGAAAGATAGATAGATAGATTTATTTCAACATAAAATGTACAATTTACATGGCAACTTATAATTAAAACATACAATAAAACAATAAACAAACATGTATGAATTAATATAGCCATGTCAATCAACATTATATGTTAAGGATAACACAAAAAAGAGCTAAAACAAACTCTTATTTCCATTGTGGTCCTTAAGATATAGTATTGTATGACATAGGAAGATACAATTTATCACAGTAAAAAATCACAGCAAAATGCCTTAAGAGAAGTTTGTATAAAAACCCTGATTGAATGACATTAAAAGAGTCAAGTTAAGCTTAAAAATGTTCCTTAACCTTGAATTTAAATGAATACATAGTAGTTGCATCCCTCACATTTTGTGGCAGACTGTTCCGTAGACAACAACCATTGTATGCAAATGATTTTTTTCCAAAACTTTTGACCACAGGGAGAGCATATCTCTTACTATCTGACATAGAAAAACCTGTACCATCAAAGGAGGGATATGCCTTTGCTCTAAACCTTGTGGGATAATCATGAACAGTATTGATAGGGGTAAAGTGTTCACTTAAATATGAAGGGGCAACATTAGAATTAATTTTATAAACATGACAGAGAGTTATCTGATTAACTCTACTTGAAACTGGTAACCAGTTCAGACGTGAAAAATGCTCAATTCCAATATGTGACATTGGATGTAAATTCAACACAAAGCGTATAAGTTTATTTTGTGTGACCTGTAATTTATTTTTTAATTCCTGTGTTAAACTATTAAACCAGGTAGAAGAGGCATAGTCAAAATGACATTGTATAAGTGATGTAACTAACAGTTTTTTTGTATGCAGAGTGAGAAATTCACTTTTACGGTACAGGAATTTTAACCGAGCATTGGATTTCTTAATTACAGACCTAGCCATAGACTCAAAAGACAAATTTTGATCAATGGTAGCACCAAGATATTTAACTGAAGATTTGGATTCAATGGATTGACCATTGCAATTTATTTCAAGATTTGCTTGTTTTTTTAACCTTTGCGTTGACCCAAATAAAATAGATTCTGTCTTACCAAGATGAAGAGATAGTTTATTACATATGAGCCATTGACTGACAATATTCAGGTCCTGACTTAAGGAATTTTCAATATCATACTTGTTTTTGGCAGACACAAGAATTGCTGAGTCATCAGCATAGAGAAGCAGTTTGTTTTTTACAACAGCTGACATGTCATTCACATAAATAAGAAAAAGCAGAGGACCTAATATAGATCCCTGGGGCACACCACATGTTATATTGGCAGATGAAGACAAAGTACATGATATTTCAACCAACTGACGTCTATCAGACAAATAGGAAGAAAACCATCTGATAGAGGATTCTGTGAGACCCAATGCTCTTAGTTTCATTAAAAGAATTGAGTGATTGACGGTAAAAGAGAAAGAATTACTAGATAATCACACTCTGTTGAGCTGTGTGCTTATAAAAGTTTCTTGAGCACAATCTCATGCTCAGCACGAAATGTGTTCAAGTACATGTAATATGAAGTAAAGTTAGGTGATATTTATTTACAATTTCGGGTTTAATATAAAGATACATAATCTTTAGTACAAGCTTTCCTATTCTAACACACCTTTGTAAAAGGATATAACTTGCCTTGACTTCATATTACTTGAGCATGATTTCGTGCTGAGCACGAGATTGTGCTCAAGAAACTTTTTTTACAGAGTATGAATATCTAGTAATTCTTTCCCAAAGATCTTATTTCCGTGCTTAACTCATTGTTCGTCGTCTAATATTTCGTCCATCCCTTACAAGGGGCAGGGTTACTATTGTAGGTTAGTCTAACCTTTTTTTGGTTAGTGTGCTGTTATTTAAAGGCCAATTTACATTTACAAAATTCCTAAACAGTGAAGATTTGTTTAAACTAATTTATTTTAGCTCGATTGTAAAGAAAGCTTTTAGCTTATCGAGTCACCCTGAAAAACCAGTGCTGGTGTCATATGAGGAGGTACGGTCGTGACCTTGATGGGGCTCGAACCCGCAACCTTCGGGGTGAGCGACAGACACCTAAACCTCTACACCACCGCTCCCCTTCAGTGAAGATTATACCATGGTATACATCATGTTCGAAGAAATCGAAATAATTTTTGAATAGAAGTCATTTTCAGACGAAAGTTCAATAATAAGATTGCATTGGCCCTTATTCTTCAACAAAAAAGAATATTTTTTTAAAAAGTGTCATGGGCTCTTAAATTGTTAAAAAATGAAATAAGACGAAAAAATCATGAAAGTCGCAATGACCCGTATGTAACCTAATCTATTTAAAAAAAAATACTGCAGTTTTTTTTAATTTTTCTGTAAGGTTTATCCGTGGTGTTGGAAAGCGTTCACGTTTATCTGATATTCAGTTGTATTGAAAGTAACCTTCAACTTTCAGTTAAATAGACATACGATATTCAGAAATTTTATTGTTTCGAAATTTTATGTTTGAACGCATTGAAAACTAAACCTTGCGGTATCAAAATATATAACTGTACCTTTGTAATTTACAAGCGTTCAAAAGGACACTTTGATAGAATTTACTTTCAATCGATATTGTGCATGATTTATGGTACATTTTATCATTGTTATAAGATGAATTAAGTACTAGCACTCCGGCACATGTCGTCTAATTTGCTCGTTTGACTAGGGCATCCGTTTTGGTGCAGGAGTTCTAAGCTTGAATTCCAGCAGTCCATTCTGATATTGCCAGTTGGAAAGGCGCTATGGCAGAATGGTAACGGTAAACATGCATGCCTGTTGCCGGACAGTAGAGGTATATGTACTTTAAAAAGTGTCTGACTGACCCTTTATATAGGAATAACACTATGTTTAACACTGTTCAATCGTTTAACAGAAAAATACAGAAAGCCGTAAAAATGGTGTTAGTCATACTTGCGGGTGTTTTCTGCATTTTATTCGTTGCTCACTACAATAAGAAAACAGTTCAATACAGTAGAAGTTTTATTTAGGAAATAGATTTCATATTTGAGTGATATACCGGTTAGTATATCACTGTGTGGAGTGTAGATGCCTAGTAATCTAATCACGAAGTTCAAAGGCCTGAGTGATTAATTACGAAGCATCTAAACGATAAACGTTCATAATGTTATCAGATCTTTTGATATTTCTGGCAATGTACAAAATAAACGATAAGCATCTAAATGACCATACAATAGCCTAGGTATATAACTCACGGTGACCTTGACCTCGGAGATCATGGGTTCCACCCCCATATATGGTGTGCATGTATGCTGTACTATTTTGTAATATTTGACCTTGCTTTTGAAAATTGCCTTGACATTTGACCTTTACAGACTGTTTCGTTTTAACAAACATCAAGCCTAATGTCGTCGGTGCGAAAATTGTTCTCTTAAGTATACGATTGAACTTGCAAGGCTTTTGCAAGTGGTCTAGTGGTTAATGCGCTGGACGTGTAATCCAGGGATGGAAGGTTCGATCCTCAGCTCCTCCACTAACATAACTAATGGTCTTTCGGATGAAACATACAACCGAAGGCTGATGTATCGGTGCTGTACTCCGGGCATGTTAAAGAACCAGGGCGTGTCTCTGGAACGGGATGCTATCTGCATCGTGCACTATCCCCCGAAACCTAGAATAACTAAACTGTTCTGGTGGCGATTGTCATATGGATTATCCGGTACCAATGTTAAACTCTAAAATACATGCATAATAATGATAATAATAATATAATAATAATAAATTCTTTATTTTAAGAAGGTAACATGTACAGATATGCAAACAAAATATTTACAACATCTTAGTTCAAACATGGCCTTCTGTAACATAGAAAAGGAAAAATGATTTCATACTCCATACACATTGAAACGACAATCACTCAAGAATAGAAAAATAAATAATCGCATTTTTACCTAACAAACTTCTATCGAATAATAAAAAGTATTTAATTACATCTGCTCAAAAGATAGTTTTCAGTGACTGTTTGTATAAGCTCAAATACAAATGTATGTAACTGAGCGAATATTTGTAGGAGCATTGTCCCAGTATTGTGCTAACAAGTCATTGTTAGTAATTGATCTAAGGCAATATGTATTATTACATAAAAAGCTTTTTTGTTTTGTGGGAGCTAACAGCCGATGAATCACTTCGGTAATATACTAGGCCGCCACGGACAGAAGTTTTTTGCCTTAAAGTGATAATACACTTCAGTGTGACCATCACAATTTAACGATTTCTATTCACCAATGGTTTACAATCATTAAAAAACAATTAGTGCAAACGTTTTAGCTAAATAACATATAAGTACATATTAACAGTTTTATTCCTATTTAACGTAATTGAAAAATAACAAAATCTTTTCTGACTGGCCCAGTCATTAAATGATTTTCCATCAATTTTGTATGATAAATTTTGTTTCTATCCATTCGTGTAAGAAATGTTAAAGCAAAACTTATTTTCTTTAAATTTTCTAAGTATTTCTCATGTTTTAATAACTTTTCTTGACCATAAATTTTGTGGTCATTTTGAACAGTATTATAGCTCTGGTAATACAAACTTTTAAAAGTCTCATCAGATTTATTCATACTACAGCATTATTTCCTTAAGAAAAAGAAAAATTAAACAAATAGATAATTGTTATGTTTTTTGCAATAAAAAGTAAGCTTTGAGCCTTGTTCATCTAATGGTTTTGGTACTGACTACAAAAGGAATATTTTTTAGATTGGAATTGGCTACTGTTGCGGTATAATTCACTTTTAATTTAGTCCTTTCTCGTCATCGTTCTCGCATTGTTGGCATAGGCATTGCTTCTTGCATTGCCAGAAATATCAAAAGATCTAATAACATTAGCTCCCTTGACAACACCTTAATTATCTATTACCCGTACCTGATTGGGTTGTCTCCCTGAGACACGCATAATCAGATTAAAAATCAATATTGGATCGATTTGGCAAGCCAGCGTACTACAGCTGCCGCTTTCCGTTTATTGTTTAAAGTTTGTCCGTCCGCTTGTCTACAAAAGTACCATAGCTATTGCTCTGAAATCTGAAACACTTATTTACTATTATAAACTTACACCGACATAGTAGTGGAAGTAAGTCGACTTTGCATGACCTGAAACATTGTTAACACTATAAAACCCTTTCACATTTTTTTCATGCAGTTGGAAACTGTGTCAGAACTTTCGTGTTATACAAGGCGATCCAATAATTTAAAATGGCATATCATGAAATATTGTAAGAGATTTTTTTCCAAATGATGCCGAACTTTTGAAATAATGCATTAGTTACAGCAAAGGATATACTTTTGTTTAAGAAAATATTTCATTCAATAGCGATCAATGGTACTGCCTAAATTCAAAGGACAAGTCCAGTTAAGGGTTAAATCGCTCTGTACATGTATGTATCTGTCAGGCGGTGATAATATAACTTTCTCTTCAAATTATCTACAAGTCATACAATCATGTGAAACTTCCTCTTTGCCTCGCGTTCACTTTCGTGAATAATAATTAACTTACTACTAAAATTCGAAAGTTTTCTTTTCAGCTGTTATAGAATTATAAACACTAACAACATCAGGAATATGGAACTTTAATTATTTTCATTTGTAATACAGTACTGCAGTAGCCATAAAAATAGTAAAATCACTAATGAATGAAAAATTTAGCGAGAAATGGCGTGTGAATATGGAAAATACACCTAAATTACGGACTTACAAACTGTTTAAACACGAACTTGCCACTAAAAAGTTCAGTGTTCGAAGTATAACGCATATAATTCAATCATTTTTCAATATTTTCAAAGGCGATACATTAAATTTATATAACTCTGTGCAGAAAATAAATATCAGGCGTAATCACAATATTAGAAAAACAGCTAAATATTTGGTAAAGGCGTTCATATTGACAGACGGAGAGTCATTTATCAGGTTACATAGTCACGACTTTTATAAAAATTCGTTCCAACGAGAATAATGGATATGGAACAGAAGTTATACTAATTCACTTTTTATTTTGGACTGTGTCTTTATTTGACATATACTTTATTAAAGTGACATATACTTTATTAAAGTGACATTATGCGCATCTTACTGCACATAGTGTATTGTTGGTGACAGTTTTATAAAAGCAACTGTCGGTTGCTGTGCATTTAAATGTGTTAAATTAATGATAATGTCGCATTTGTATTTGAAGTTGGTTCGTTGGGAATAAAAAAGATCGGACTAATAAGATAACAATTCCTTTCTTCGCAGTGATCTCCCTTGTGCTGTTGCCGATAGAGATTTCGGCAGTGGAAGGGAAGCATTATTTCCTCTACCCTTTTTAACACAAACCTATTTCAGTTGGATGTTTACTTGAAAAAAAAGCGCATTATTTCACTTTAATACTGTACAAAAACATATAATCTAATTCAAACCAATTTAAACAGATTCTATCAACTTGATATCATAGGGACACATGATTAGCTTAGTCTATAAATATGAAACATACATACGCTTTCAGTATAATGTACAAGCAGATATTAATCGATTATCAATCATGAAAGTATAACCTCTGCGCTATACAGCTTTTTTACAATCAGCGGCCTTAACGTTTGAACTATTACTTTTCTATAAAATCAGTAATTGCCTTATAAATACAATGTATAAAGTTACATTGTAATAATAATAAAATAAAAAAGTCAAAAATATTTATCTTAAACAAAAGATTTAAAAAAAAGATATTCATGATTAGATCTATGTAAGTATTTTGATAATAACATGTGTAAATGTTAAAAATTAAAAAACTATACTAAATAAAAAAAAGAAATAAAAGGGCACAAGAAATATATTTGTTAACATTGTTTAAGAGTGAATAGAACACGATTATATCATTACCCTAACTGTATTTGTTTTTCTGTGTCAGTAAAATCAATTTGATCCTGGGACTTTTAAATAAATCTACCATTATATAAGTTTCACTTTCAGTTACAGTAGTTGAAGTAAGAAATATACATGTATTAATTAGTTTCCCTTTTATTATGTAAATATCAACGTTACAAATAAATGATGTAAGATGGGGAAAAAAAGAAATATCCTATGCGCTCAGTTGATGAGATAGCCAATAACACCTATGCGCCCACGCGAGATTTATCATCAACATCAAATAAAACCTAATAAAAAGTATGATCTTTACACAAGCACATATTATTAAATGTTTGACGTATGCACAATTATTTTGAGAACCTAGCTAGAACATAGGTTTTCAGTGAGAACATATAGGTTTTCTTATGGGAACATAGGTTTTGGGAATAATTTTGCAAAATCGTGCCAGCTAAAGCCAATTATACATTTTCAATAGGATAACAGTGGTTTTGTAGTAGCTTACAATATAGAAACAGCTCCTTCACAATTATTTGTGATTGATGCATCTAATCAAATAAGAAAAATTAGCAACTGTTCATGGAAATTCAAATCACTCCTTTACTGACATTTACTGACATTTTTACTCCTTTACTGACATTTTCGCGACAACGAACAACCCTCCTCCGACCCATGCCCCGATCCAGGCGATTATGTCGAAAGCAAAAGCAGCATTGTAGTCTAAGGTTTCAAATTCCAATTTGTCTGCATACACCGCCATACCAACCATCAGGAAAAAACCTGAAAGAAATGGAAAAAACCGGTTACAGACAACACTAGAGAAATATATTACATTTGTACAGATGGCACGAGAGTCATAAATTACAGATAATGAAATATATTACAGATGACACAGGTTAACCGGTTACAGACGCCACTAGAGAAATAGATTACAGATGAAACAAGAGTCATAGATTACAGATAATGAAATACGTTACAGGTGACACAGATTAACCAGTTACACACAACACTAGAAAAATAGATTACAAATGACAAAAATACATAGGTTATATATAATGAAATAAGTGACAGATGACACATAGTAAGTAGGTTACAGGTGACACAGATGTACTATTTAACAGATGACATAGGAATAACACTAGAATATTTATGGGTACCTCGTACAGCTGACGAAGACCGATGAATTTCTCAATATAATATTTGTAGTAAATGATTATAGTTGACACAATTAAGACTTAATGTAATATTTTTTGAATAGGGTACAGCTGACTACGGAAATCTCAATGTAATCGTTACAGGACAGGACGCACCTTTATTATGTACATGTATCAGTAAAGAACGAAGATTATGTTTAAAATAAACTTTTCCCTCGACTTTATCATGACACTTCATCTGTTTTTGTTCTTTTTCATGGTTTGAATAAAGAATAACCTCTAAAGGTTTAACAAGGTTTTAAATGATATTTGAAACTTAAATTGGATCGCCCCAAAGATTAGCATGCATTATTAATACACCTAAAGAAGTTTCATTTACATACTTGCGAATCCTGTCGAGTCATGATATTTTCTTTACTTTACTTTAGTGGGTTTACATGTATAAGGTCAGAGCCTTTTACTCCTGAAGGGACGTATGCGGCCGATCCCATCATTTCTAAAATAATGCTGTTAAACTTAAATTTATTGTTTAAAAGGAGATTTGTTTGTAGGAGGTCGTTTTTAATATTGCGTGCCATTGAAGGATAGAGCTGCGGCGGAAAGTTATGTCTAAATAGTTTTACCCTTAAAAGGGTAAATAGAGGTGGACATTGTGTACAAAGTCTTTTTTGTTATATCATATTGTTTATGTTGCTTACATAATAGTTAAATTCTAATTTTGGGTTTTTGAGATTGTAGATTTAAATTATCTGATAACCTAAGTAGCACACCTAGCGCAATACTATGTATGGGTATTTAGTTATCTGTTATTATTAGTCAGAATATTTGAATTTGACCTTTTCTATGGCATTGACTTTTTTACAATCCCCAGTACATACACAGTAAAAACATAAAATACTTCGACTTTGTCAGGGCTATTCGGTCAGGACTTTTGCGCTTGTCATTTTTTATCTATTACTGACTGTTAGCTCATTTTCACTGTCCCTTGTTATACCGGATGGCGAATATTTGTTTCACATGAACGATTAAATCAAAAGGCGTGTTCAACAGCAACAACAATGAACTTTATTTCTCTATTTTTTACCAATAAAAACTAGTCGCTTTATTTTCTTATCGAGGGGTTATATCAATCCGGTAATAGTGTCATAATCAAAGACCATGTATTTTTGTGAAGTGGTAGAATTGTTGTTTGTTTAAGGGTTTTTTTCTTTCGTTATTTATATTATTCAAAATCTATATCAAAGTCCTTTGTACAGAAGACTACATTAGAAAACGTATATATCTCACGTGGCAAAATGTAGTTATAGCAATAAAACGTTAGCATTGGTATAACACTCAAGGTCACCTTGACTTTGAAGTGTTCCACCCGCATACGATATAATGTGTGTGCACATGTTGTACTGTCCTTACGTCACGTTTCATAAAAATTGGAGCTGTAGTTGCGAAGACATAACAAGAAAACGAAGCTTGCAATAAAACTTTGACCATACAAGTATAGAACGTGCTATAAACTTTTAACCAACGACGCAGGACGTCCTTATTCTTCGAATAGTCGAACGTTTCTGGTCATATGGGTACATTTGTAATTTGACCTTGTTGGCTCCTATTCCGGTTCACTTTGCAGTTAAGTGGTTAAGGTTACTATCACAGTACCCGTTGATTTAATGTGTTCGAGCCTCTATACCTCTAAACAGTCATGTAGAATAGTAAGCAGTTTCGTATAATGGTGAAAGTGAATCTAGCTGTGGTTTTTCCAAGGCATGTTGTTTAGGTAACATGTCTGCCTGTACGTAACTAAAACGGGTATTAAAACCAAGAGAAAACAAACTTGTTGAAATAAAGAGCTAAAGAGTTACACAAACATGAAATCAAAAACAATATTACATCTGAGGAAAATCTTATTTAGTGTTGACATACTGACCTGCCACAAAACTAAGTCCAGCTGCAACAAAATAGAGTACTTTCATGCTAGTCAAGACAAAGAGCACCAAGATCCCGCTGGCAATCGCCCCAGCAACCAGCAATATGCTCATTACTACCATCGCCCGAACTGCTCTGTAGCTCTTTGCCTTTTCATCTGTGTCTATTGGGGAAAAAACAATCTAAAATAAAGTATTTATCTACAGCCAGATAAATTATTCTTGCTTAACAGATGGGGATTTCTTCAAATCGGATCGGCATTTCCGGTGATTTTGCCCATGCCGGAAAAACCGGTCTGGCACTCCTCCTATGTCAGACCGCTCTCGAGAATCACTTATGACGTAACGTTATAAACATTGTGACGTCAATTTCCCAAACACAACGTCGGAAAATCGTTTGTTTTTCATGATAATTCATCATTTTGATAAGTTTGAATTAAGAAATCTACTTTAAAATGCAAGACGGCATGCAAGAAAAAGTTTTCATCATGAGACACTTGGCTCACATGGAAATATTCGTCACCTTGGGTAACTGTTTTATGGGAACTCGTCAGAGCCTCGTTCCCGCCAAAACAGTTACCCTCGGTGACGGATATTTCGATCTGAACCTCGAGCTCATGACAGAACATATTAATTTGCAGTTTTTACAAGTGCTGGAAAATCTCATCTTACATCCCCCCTCCCCCTGTGTAAGACGAGAATTACTTAACATACTTAACGTTATAAACAACGTGACGTCATTTTCCCAGACATAGCATCTAAAGAACGTTTGTTTTTATATTACAATGCTTCATTTCGATAAGTTTTTTTAAATATCTATTTGAAAGTGCAGAACGATATGCAAGAAAAAGCTTCTTCCATGAGATACTTGGCTCAGATCGAAATATCCGTCACTTCGGGTAAGAGCCTCGTTCCCGCCAAAACAGTTACCCTCAGTGACGGATATTTCGATCTGAACCTCGTACTCATATAAGAAACTAACACTTTTTCACTGGGGTTTGGTGCACAAGTGGTGAGTCTCTTTAGTACATTATATGCAATAACTACGTGCGTTTGTGCGTGCGTGCTGTTGTGTGTGTGTCTCTTTCATGTACAATATTCAGTTTATAAAACATATTATCTAATTGTACATAGCCATGCATATATTAGAAATATACGAGACTACTAAGCAACTAATCACAGGCTACATGTACTATATCACAGTAAAAACTATTTATATGTTCAAATAGTAACTTTGTTGTATCAATACTCACAAATTAAGCTCACGGTATCAATGTCGGAACAAGACGTCTCTGAACAGTATTTCCACAGTCCGATGGAATCATTTGATTTTTTTTCCCAAAGGACTAGCGAACAGGCTAAAATAGCGAAAAGAAGAACAAATCCCGACACACAAATACCGGCAATGCCGAAAATGTTAAATTTTGCCATTACTCCGCGTTTCCCTTTTTTCGCAATATGCAGCAAAATTCTCACAAAGAATGTGCTCGATATTTTATGAAAACAAATTATCCAAAGACCTGGTTGCTATGTGTTATAATTATACTGTTTTTAAAGGTCGAATAACCGAAGTCTAACAGTTTTGTTTCTTGTTTTCTGGTCCTCTATTTTAGTTAGATCTTTGGGAAATAATTACTAGATAGTCATACTCTGTTGAGCTGTGTGCTTATAAAAGTTTCTTGAACACATTCCCATGCTCAGCACGAAATGTGTTCAAGTACATGTAATATGAAGTAAAGTTAAGTGATATTTATTATTCTAACATGGCTCACGACTTTGTCTCTATATACAAAGAGTAGAAAAATTATGTTATATTAAACCATAAACAACGCGGGAACTGATATGCTGTAAACATGACGTCATATTGCGCCGCATGACGTTAAATGAGCGTTCGCGTAGAAAATAAAGCTTTGCATTTATTCACTTTTTGTAATATCTGGTCATGTTAGAATCGAAATAACATCATTTTCAGCGTTGTTATCGTCTAATAAACAATAATCTGTCGTACTGATGTGCAGTTATAAACCACTCAGGCCTTCGGCCTTCGTGGCTAATTACTGCATATCAGTACTCCAAATCATTGTTTATTAAACGACTAACACCGCTGGAACGGTTGTTATTTCTTAAACAATGTCGGGTTTGATATAAAGATACATATTAAGCTGAAGTACAAACTGTCTGATTATTGTTATAAAAACACTTTTGTTAAAAGATATAACTTGCCTTGACTTCATATTACATGTACTTGAGCATGATTTCGTGCTGAGCATGAGATTGTGCTCAAGAAATTAGGAGTATGAATAGGAGTATACATATCTTGTAATTCTTTCCAAAAGATCTTATTTCCGTGCTTATTTTATTGTTCGTCGTCTAATATTTCGTCCTTCCCTTAAAAGGGGCAGGGTTATTACTGTAGGTTAGTTTTACCTTTTTTGGTTAGTGTACTGTTATTTAAAGGTCAGTTTACATTTATAAAATAATTCCAAAACAGTGAAGATTATGCCATGGTATACATCATGTCCCAAGAAATCAAAATAATTTTTTAACAGAAGTCATTTTTAGACGAAAGTTAAATAATAAGATTGCATTGGCCTTTATGAAAAAACGAACATTTTTTTTAAAGTGTCACGGGCTCTTAAATTGTTAAAAAATGAAAAGAGATGAAATAATGATTGAAGTCGCAATTACCCGTTAGTAACCTGAAATTGTTGAAAGATATATCCGCGGTATTTGAAAGCGTTCGCGTTTATCTGATATTCAGTTGCATTGTATCTACAAGCATTCAAAAGGACAGTTTGATAGAACGACAGCACAAGTTTAATTTACTTTCAATCATTATTGTGCATGATTTATGGTACATTTTATCATTGCTTAAAAATGAATTAAATACTAGCACTCCGGCACATGTCGTCTAATTTGCTCGAGTGACTAGGGCATCCGTTTTGGAACATGAGGTCTAAGTATGAATTCCAGCAGTCCATTCTGATATGGCCTATTGGAAAGGCGCTATGGCAGAATGGTTACGGTAAACATACATGCCTGTTGCTAGATATGAGAGGTAAATGTACTTTAAAAAGTGTATAACTGACCCTTTATATAGGAATAACACTATGTTAAACACTGTTCAATCGTTTAACAGAAAAATACAGAAAGCCGTGTTGGTCATACTTGCGTGTGTTTTCTTCATTTTATTCGTTGCTCAGTACAAATAAAACAGTTCAATCAGTAGTTTTATATGTATTTCAATTAGGGATGGGAACGAATACTAAAATCAATATTCGAATATTCGGTTTGGCATATTCGAATATATTCGAATATTCGCTTTGTGGTGTCCATGTATATTTTCTTAACACGACGGATACGCCACTACAGTATGTTTAGTATGAAAGTGTTTCCTTTAAAACGGTATATAAAGAAACAAATTATTAATTTTCCAGATATCTATAAAGATTAAAAAAAAACAAATTTGTATTCTTTCAGAATAGCCTTCAAAATGGAATTAAAATAAAAGAGATTACCTCCCTTATCTGTAAACTATGGATGTCTAACTGTATATATATATGGAAAATACAAGTTGCTGATTGCATAGATGGCATGTTGCTTGTGTTTTATCTGCAGATCGCGTGAAATAAGTCCAAACACGCGAGGGAGGCATGTTAATTGATAGAGCGTACAGTAAATAAATATCGTTTATGGAAGATCAAACTTAAAGTAAGGATGTTAAAAATAATTTCAAACATATTTATTAAAGGAAAATATTTGAGTTATTCGAATGATTGGACAACGAAAGAGTTATATCAGTTGAGTTAATACATGTGTAAGCGTGATTGGTTATTCGTTTCCATAAACATGACGTTGATCCTGGAACATTGTGAGATAAACAACTTTTAAAATTTGTTACATAAAACAGCCGACAATTAAAATGGACAAAAGATAAAAAGTCACCACAGTAACACCTGATGCAAACTGCTAATCCGTATCGATGCCCCCCTGCAATTATGCATTGCAATTTTCGTGTTAATTGGGAAATTTTTGACACGCTCTAAACAAACAATACAGAACAAACGGTTTTATTCGGCATAACTAGCATTCTTTAGATTGCTACCTATTTAAAAAAATAATATTAATTTACGAATATTCGAATTTGATTTTCGCATTCGAATATTCGGCCGATTTTCGAATATTCGAATATTCGAATATTCGTTCCCATCCCTACTTTCAATACATTATATGGCGACTCATGTCTTATCAGACAGCTTGTTGTTTGTATCGCCGTCCGATAGCAGTGACTTGCTGTGCCGGTATGTGTCCCGCCGTCCGATAACAGTGATTTCCTGTGCCGGTATGTGACCTGCCGTCCGATAACAGTGATTTCCTGTGCCGGTATGTGCCTTGCCGTCCGATAAAAGTGATTTTTTGTGCCGATCTGTCTTACTTTCCGATAGCAGTGATTTCCGAAGTATGTGGCCCGCCGTCTGATAGCAGGGATTTGCTGTGCCGATCTGTGATCCGTCGTCCGATAGCAGTGATTTGCTGTGCCGGTCTGTGACCCGCCGTCCGATAGAAGTAATTTGTTGTGCCGGTAAGTGTCCCGCCGTCCGAGAGCAGTGATTTTCTGTGTCGGTATGTGACCCGCCGTCCGATAGCAGCGATTTTCTGTGCCGGTATATGTGTTTGGTCTTCAACTTTTACATTAAATACCTAGAAAACATCCAACTGCAGTTGTGAAAAATGTATCAAAAACGATCTTCTGTTGCGATTGCTTCAATTATGACCTTTGCCCAACGATCTCGATTGAGGATCTTTTCTCTGGGTTTGAAAAGTTACAAATTGCTTTGTTTAAAATTTCGATATATTTGACCTTGCTTTTGAAACTTGCCTTGAAATTGACCCTTACAGACTGTTTCGTTTAAACAAACATCAAGTCGAATGCTGTCGGTATGCGAAACATGTTCTGTAAATTGAACTTGCAAAGCTTTTGCAAGTGGTCTAGTGGTTAATGCGCTGGACGTGTAATCCATGGATGTCAGGTTCGATCCTTCGCTCCTCCACTAACATTACTAATGGTCTTTCGGATGAGACATAAAACCGAGGGCCGATGTATCGGTGCTGTACTCCGGCGGCCGGGCATGTTAAAGAACTAGGGCGTGTCTCTGGAACGGCATCGTGCACTATCACCCGAAACCTAAAATAATAAAACTGTTCTTTTCGCGATTGTCATATGGGTTATCCGGTACC
The DNA here is from genome assembly GCA_022818135.1 of Saxidomus purpurata. Classification (NCBI taxonomy): domain Eukaryota; kingdom Metazoa; phylum Mollusca; class Bivalvia; order Venerida; family Veneridae; genus Saxidomus; species Saxidomus purpurata. The sequence goes on from JAFMSR010000015.1 coordinate 14,555,278, forward strand.
AACGTTAAACTCTAAAATACATAATAATAATAATAATAATAATAATAATAATAATAATAATAATAATAATAATAATAATAATAATAATAATAAATTCTTATTTTAAGAAGGTACATGTAACATGTACAAATATTTACATGTACAAATATGCAAACAAAATTTTTACAGCATCTTAGTTCAAACTTGGCCTTCTGTAACATAGAAAAGGATAGTTTTTCAGTGACTGTTTGAATAAGCTCAGAGATGTAACTGAGCGAATATTTGTAGGAGCCTTGTTCCAGTATTGTGCAGACATATAGGAAAATAAGGTCTTCATGTAATAGGATATCTTAAATACATTTTCTAACTGGTGCATAATAGTGCCTCTTTTGTAGCTCAGTATTTTATTCCTTTTTTATGGCAGATCTTATCATGAAGATTAGCAGAGGTGATTCAGATTTTTATCTGTAATTATGTAGATACTATATAGTTTTTTTAGCAGATATTAGGGCATTGAGAAGCAATATTGTTCGCTAGATCTGACTATATTTTCAGAATAGAACTAAGAAATGAATTATTAAATATTTAAAAACAAATTTACTTTCTAGTACATTAAATAGTGAATTTTGGGTATTTATTATTACCAAATTACAGTTAAACTCTTGATTAAATAGCTGATAGTTTTGGTGTTGTCAGATATCAAACTAGTAGAACATATATAGCTTTTACTGTGATATAATATAATAGTCTGTGATAGGTTGATCAATAGTCTCTTATAATTCTTATATATGAATGGCTATGTACAATTTAATAGATAAAATGTATTTTAACATGATTTTATATACTGAATGTTGTACATGGAAGAGACATAAATAAATAAATAAAAATGTAATTTGATCATTGTTTAGGTGTTACCAAGTCAATGTTAGTAATTGATCTAAGGCAATATACATTATCGCATAAAAGGCAAAGTGATAATACAATTTAGTGTGACCATCACAATTTAACGATTTCAATTCACCAATGGTTTACAATCAATAAAAACAATTGGTACAAAAGTTTTAGCTAAGAAACATAAAAGTATAATTTTTATATTAATAATTTTATTCCTATTGAACGTAGTTGAAAAACTAGAATTGTGTCCAAAGGACACCGATGCCCCCACTGTGCAGATGTGCTCATAAACAAGAGCAAGCATATCTGTATGTAAGATTTTTATGTGGAACTTTTTCATTCCACTGTTTCATTTCTGTACATATACCTAAAATGATCTACAGGTAACCTTATGTACATGTTAAATTAAATTACAAATGTAAAATTTATATGTTCAATTATTTATATGGTATATAGTGAAAAAATCAACAAAGGGCCATAATTCTGTTAAATTTGGTCGCAACAAATTTATATGGTATATAGTGAAAAAATCAACAAAGGGCCATAATTCTGTTAAATTTGGTCGCAACAAAAATTTCTTCCTTTACTACCATCTACACATTAAAGCTGTTCATCCCTGGAAGTTTAAGCAAAATCTGCCATCCGGTTTAAGAGGAGTTGCGTTCACAATATTTCTATATGGTATATAGTGAAAAACTTAACAAAGGGCCATAATTCTGTTAAATTTGGTCGCAACAAAAATTCCTTCCTTTACTACCATCTACACATTAAGGTTGTTCATCCCTGGAAGTTTAAGCAAAATCTGCCAACCAGTTTAAGAGGAGTTGCGTTCACAAAATTTCTATATGGTATATAGTGAAAAAATCAACAAAGGGCCATAATTCTGTTAAATTTGGCCGCAGCAAAAATTCCTTCCTTTACTGCCATCTACACATTAAGGTTGTTCATCCCTGGAAGTTTAAGCAAAATCTGCCATCCGGTTTAAGAGGAGTTGCGTTCACAAAATTTCTACATAGTATATAGTGAAAAAATCAACAAAGGGCCATAATTCTGTTAAATTTGGTCGCAGCAAAAATTCCTTTCTTTACTACCATCTACACATTAAGGTTGTTCATCCCTGGAAGTTTAAGCAAAATCTGCCATCCGGTTTAAGAGGAGTTGCGTTCACAAGATATATAGTGAAAAAATCAACAAAGGGCCATAATTCTGTTAAATTTGGTCGCCGCGAAAATTCCTTCCTTTACTACCATCTACACATTAAGGTTGTTCATCCCTGGAAGTTTAAGCAAAATCTGCCATCCGGTTTAAGAGGAGTTGCGTTCACAAGATTTCGGGACGTACGGACGGACTGACGGACTGACGGACTGACGGACGGACGGACAAGTGCAACGCTATATGCACCCCACTTTGTGGGGGGCATAATAACAAATTCATTTTTGACTGGACACTTTTGTATGATAAATGTTGTTTCTATGAATTAATGTAAGAAATGGCGAAGCACAACTTTTTTTCGTTAAAATTTTCTAAATGTTTCTGAAGTTTGAATAACTTTTCTTGACAATTCATTTTGTAGTCATTTTGAACAGTATTATAGCTCTGGTGATACAAACTTTTAAAAGTCTCATCAGATTTATTCATTCTACAGCATTATTTCCGTACGGAAAAGAAAAATTAAACGAATAGATAATTGTTATGTTTTTTGCAATAAAAAGTAAGCTTTGTGCCTTGCTCATCTAATGGTTTAACTACAAAAGGAATAATTTTTAAATTGGAATTGGCTACTGTTGCGGTATAATTCACTTTTAATTTAGTGCTTTCTCGTCACCTCTGTGTCATTGTTGTATCTTCAATTGACTCTGGGGGTGAATTTTCATTCAGTGAAACAGGACGTTATGTGTTACCCAAGGTCGGTTATTTTAGTAAAAGGTATTTTGCCTTTTAGGGGCATATCATTATGAAATGATCTTCCGCAAATTCTCGGAAATGTTGAATGTACTCAGAATTTCAAGAGTGCCTTAAAACTCCATCTTATGACCGAATAACATTTTAATTGAGAATTGTTCGTTTTTTAGGCTAAGTCTTAAGTTTTAGTCTTTATTTTAATCTAGATTTTATGACTATACCACTATGATAATTATGTGATAAATTGTCTTGTCTTTCAAATAGAATTTGTGATATTTTATGTTAGTAAATCTGTAAATAATCTTTGTGACTATCTTGATAGATAAGTATTTGATATAATCCTTTACAATATTGGTATTCAATAATTTAAATGTGTATGCATGACTTTTTGTGTCAGGCCACCAGTAGTAGGGACCACTATAAGAGGAAAGTTTCTTTTCCCATTTGTTGTGTTATCCCTGGTATTGGTGTGCTCTACATGGCTCAATTAGTATGTCACTGTGTTTCTTATTCTTTTTAGCACATGCATCTTATTGATTATGCTATGTTTTATGTACACTTTTACAGAAATAAATCTATCTATCTATCTCTATTGAGCAATCCTTCAAAGACCCATGCAGCAATCCAGGAGATTCTATAAAATACAAAAGCAGCGTGGTAGAAGAAAAAATCCTACCTGGATAAAAAGCCCCTTTACATCATTTGCATACCTGGACAAAATCCCCCTTATCATCATTTGCATACCTGGATAAAATCCCATTTGTGAAAATACAAGATGGACAAAATCTAACCATACACCTGTGAAAAGTACAGGATGTACACAACAAAAAACTACCCTGTTATAAAGAGGAAACAATCACCATTGTGAAAACTCTGAGCACAGTAACTATCACATATTTTCCTTCAAAACATTTTTGCTTACCTGATTTTTATTGTCCATCATCTTTCATCATCTGCCCATTGTTGGCATAGGCATTGCTTCTTGCATTGCCAGAAATATCAAAAGATCTAATAACATTAGCTCCCTTGACAACACCTTTACTATATATTACCCGTGCCTGATTGGGTTGTCTCCCTTTGACACGCATAATCAGGTGAAAAATCAATATTGGATCGATTTGGCAAGCCAGTGTACAACAGCTGCCGCTTTCCGTTTATTGTTTAAACTTTGTCCGTCCGCTTGTCTACAAAAGTACCATAGCTATTGCTCTGAAATCTGAAACACCTATTTACTATTCTAAACTTACACTGACATAGTAGCTTTGCATGAAGTGAAACATTGTTAACACTATAAAACCCTTTCATAGTTTTTTTCATGCAGTTGGAAACTGTGTCAGAACTTTCGTGTTATACAAGGCGATCCAATAATTTAAAATGGCATATCATAAAATTGTTTCCGTATACAAAGTGAAAAGAGATTTTTTCCAAATGATGTCGAACTTTTGAAATAATGCATTAGTTACAGCAAAGGATATTCTTTTGTTTAAGAAAATATTTCATTCAATAAAAGGTGTTATGATAAATACTGCATTAATGTATATTTTCAAACAGAACTGTGCTTATATTTAAAGAGGATTTGGATAATTTCATTTTATCTACTTCACCAAAATTATATAAATTTATTTATCTGTAAATCCACTATCATTATATTATATCTTTCACGAACCAGTGCTCGCGAAAGAAAACGCAAACAAAAAGTTCTCGCGAATATTTCATGATCCATGGAAGTGTTTCGAGTAGCGTGATTCTGAACGATAAATATATGGTACTGCTTTTTGGTAAGTGAACAATTCTGCGATTGAGCGATTTTCGACTGAAAGCATGAAACGATCCCAAAATATGCACAGCATTTGACTAACTTTATACAATTGATAATCCATAAACAAAATGAGAACAATGTTGATCTAGGACCCATGCGTCGGGAACAAGTAGATTCAGTTCATTTCCAGTTTACGTACAATGATAATAATTATATTTATTTTTCAACTTCTGATCATGATCGGCAGTGCTCGTTGTGCAGTGAATTAAATGTTAAATAGCTGTTTATTGGGCGATCAATGGTACTACCCAAATTCAAGAATGGACAAGTCCAGTTATGGACTAAATCGCTCTGTACATACATGTATATGTACAAATATCTGTCAGGCGGGCATAATAAACTTTTCTCTTCAAATTATCTATAAGACCTACACTCATGTGTAACTTCCTCTTTGCCTCGCGTGCACTTGCATAATAATAACTAAGTTACTACTTAAACTCGAAACTTTTGTTTTCAGATGTAATACAATAATAAACACTAACAACGAAAAAAATAGAATTTTTATTTTTTTCATTTGTAATACAGTAGCCATTAAATATAATAAAATAAATGAAATCACATATAAATTGAAATTTTAGTGAGCCATGGCGTGTGAATATGGAAAATACACCTACATTACGGCCTACAAACTATTCAAACACGAATTTGCTACTAAAAAGTGAAGTGTCCAAAGTATAACGCAATTCTATGGAACGCCTTTACTGTCTTATTATGTTGTATTGTATTATACGCAGTGCATTTTTATGTATACGAGGTACAAATTTCATTTGACATGGTACATGCATATTTAGATGGGGTCACTTTTTTGTGATATGCAGTGCTTTTTCTTTTATACGTGGTGGTTATTTAATAATATGCAGTGCAAAAGTGTGTGTATACAGTAGAATAATCATTATATGTTGTACAAACAACATTATATGCAGTACAAACAACATTATATGCAATCAGTTTTTCTATACATGAGGTGGTATTTTTATTATTTGCAGTAGTTGTACCTTTATACGTTGTATGTTGATTAATATATGTGGTAGATGTTTAAATGTATGAAGTGATTTCATTTCAGTGTATAAGTGGTGAAATATTACTTATACTAAGATAATAAACCAATATGTGCGGTGCATATGTCAATATACATGGTGTCAACAACTTTGTATGCAGTAAATTCCTTTTAATTATGTTTGGTCCAAACAACTATATAAGCTGTACATACTGCATTATATGCGGTGCTTTTCCCATTATGATGATGATACTTAAAGACAGTCTCTAAAAATACTCTCGGCGGAAATTAGCGAGTGAGCTAAGAAAAATTTGCCATGACACTGTACATTCAACATCGAATAGCGCTTGCATGTACCTTAAAGATTGTTTGTCTGCATGGTCACATAACACATGGATATTTCTAAAGTACTGCATATTTGAGATATGGACTTTAATGTAGTTTATACAAAACTTTAACCAGAATTTCTTAGTCGAAAAAAATGGCCATACTTTGCATTATCTGCAAGATAAAGTGAATCTAGCATGTTCATGAGTTGTGGATGATGAAATTCCATCAGAGGGCTGAGATACGTTCAAAAAACGAGGCTCTGCCGAGTTTATTGGGACGTATCTCAACACGAGGATGGGATTTCCTAATCCACAACTCAATGGACATGGTAGATTTATTTTCTCACCGTTTTAATCGCATTTTCATCGCAGGGACAAGAGTGATTCTTTCTCGTTCCTTTAATCTATTTTATTCCGTGTATTGCACAGTAATACCTACTTGAGCCGAAGCACTCTCTATCCGCTACACAAAACAATTCAAACATAATTCCCTGTTAAAATCTGCATTGAATAAAAAAAGAAACAAACACTGCGAATCAATATTATACAAGAAACAACAGTGTAATCAAATAGCTGTTTCAAATCAATTCTTTAAAACTGTAAACTTCAATTTTACCTATTCAAATGTCAATGTAAATGTTTAGATTGACTTTTGAATTGAAAATACCACCGTTAATAGTGCTTGCCTTGACCGTATAGTAAAAACTCGGCATATCATATAACTCAAGTGTAAAAACAGAATGGAGATGAAAAAATGAAATCAACTTTTTCTCGAATTTTACTTCAAAACTGCTATAGATGGATAGAAAATGATCTAACTAAGAAAATGAATACTAACAACGCTATGTTTATTTCAAAAATAAAAATTTTACAGTCATTTTTCGATTTTTATGTTATGTGCTGGCCGTTTATAGCTAATTTACGTTAAATGAGAGTAAGCGGTCAAGGGTAAGGTTTTCTACCACCGGTAAATGAGCGGAAATATGTATCTCATAGGTGAGAAAGAGTTAAGTTATTTAAATAGGTGTGGTGGTTTGGAAGCCTTGTTTAAAATTTAATACATTCAGTAGTTATTGAGATACGGATTTCGCTATATGCCTGATGACCTGACCGCTATTTATATCTATCTGCTTACTCGGTATTTTCCGGCTAAGTAATTCCGGAGAATGCCGGAAAGTATGATCATCGTAATGAAAAATGTACCGCATATAATGCTGTATGCACCGTGTATATAGTAGAATGGACCGAACATAATAAAAAAGAAAATGTCGTTTCCGCCATGTATATTGCCAAATGCATTGCGTACCATGTTTTTTATGAACAAATAAATAATAATTCACCACGTATAGAATCAATCGCAAGTACTTCATATATTTAAACATCTATCACACCTGTGGAACAACATACAACGTATAAAGGGAAAACTACTGCGTATAATCAAAATACCACCACATGTATCGAAACATTGACTGCATATAATGTCATTTGTACTGCACATAATGTTGTATGTATTGCACATGACGTTGTTTGCACACCATATAATGGTTATTATACTGTATATACACATTTTTGCACTGCATATGATTAAATAACCACCATATATAACGGAAAAGGCACTGCATATCATGAAAAATGTACCATGTCAAATTAAATATGTACCTCATATACATGCAAATGTACTGCGTAAAATACAATACAACATGATAAGACAGTAAAGGCGTTCCATACAATTCGAATTCAACCATTTGGCAATATCATAAAAGACGATACAATCAATATAATTCTGTGCAGAAATTGAATATCATGCTAAATCATCCTATCATGGTAAAGGCGTACATATAGACAGACGTAGAGTCATTTGTATCAGGTTACATAGTCACGAAATATATTTTTAAATAAAACAATACGTCCCAACGAGAATAACGGATATAGAACAGAAGTTAAACTAAGTACATTAGGTTTTTATACTGTGTGTTTATTTGACACATACTTTATTGATACATAAATTTATCATTTAATACAACCAATTTAAATTCATTTTATCAACTTGATATTAAAGGAACAAATGATTATCTATTAAAATTAAACTAGCTAACATCACATATTGATACCAATAAAAAATCAAAGGATTGAAAGTGCTGGAGGATCGATTGTCTCTGAACAACACAGACTGCACACATACATGTGTAAATATCAGGACAACATAGACTGTACACATACATGTGTGAATATCAGGACAACCCTTGCGCGAGTAAAGTAATAAACTGGAGACACACATTTTAACCTTTCACCATTTGTGTAAACTTTACTTTTGAGATAGGAACCCATGTGCTTACATTATGTCATTCAGTGACTATGTTCAACTACCCTATGAAGTATTAAGCTGTGAATCGTAACTGAGAAATGGATTTTGTCAAAACTGAACTGAAAATTTATGGTTTGAACAACTTTAGGTGTCATTCAAAAGTTATGGGATATGCCCATAAGGGTGATTGTATTGTGCCAATTAATTCGGATTTAACGTCGCACCCAACAGCTGAGGTCATATTGCAACTTCTGGCTTTCATAGAGGAGGAAGACCCAGGGTGCCAATTCCCTGTATCAGAATTTGGGGGTCATTTAGAAATTCCGAGGGTCATACCCTTTATTGTAAAAAAATAAAAGGCATGACTATATGTTAAAGAAGTTTTATTCAGTTTACTTCTACAAAACTGCATGTGATACATCACAAAATGGTGGGTAATCAAAGGGTTGGCAAGACAACAGGTGTTTCTCTTTGGATGCTTTCCATTTTGTCACTGCATCTCAAAAGTCAAATTTGTCCACAAAGCGAATTTTTCATAAGTGCATTCAACCATAGACATTAAACTTGGATATTATTTGGCACACTTAAACCCCTTTCAATAGTGACAGTCTGATCGAAATGACTACAAAATGATCATTAAAATCACTCAGAAAGACGTTTTTGTTTCCCCTATTAAGGTACGTCGACCATCTTTTGTTGTGCATCTACGATCTATGATGACGGTATCATAAGAATCAACACACACAAAAAACGCAATGGTACAAAATGCGGGTCGATCCGAAATCAGACGACAACGACGACGGAATAGGGTCAAAATTAGACATACTCCATACCGGAAGGGTATTTTAGGTGGCACTCCACACTTTTTAGCCACAAAATCGAATTGGTCAGGGGTAATTTTATAAAGTTTAGAGATATAAGGAAATTAAACAGCCCTGTGAACTTTAAATCAATTTTAAGTGCCAGATTTTGTTGTTTGAGTTTTATTTTGCATGTTTGCAAATGCGAAAACATGGGTCTGGAAAGCCAGTGCAGAGATGACATGCGCAGATGGTGACATTTTGTAAACAAGTGAAAATCAGCTCTACAGCTTAGAAAATCAAGCTTTTTACAGGGTACATACTTTTACTGCTTGCAAAATATTTTCGTGCTTAAGCACCATGTTCAATGGGTTTGTTAACTTATCTAGATAGTCTGCAAGCCAGAAACAGTGTCACCTAGTGTGAAATATTTGCAGGTAATTTTGTACAGGTTCGGAAAATAGGGCTAGAATGGTCTCAGACTGCAGTGAATTCTGGCCTCCGACGGTATAAATAGGAACTAAAATTTTCAGGAAAGAAAGGCAGTTCAGACTACCGAATTGTATTAATACGTTCACACTGGCAATGTGTTCACAGTGAAACACTTATTCTATTTTCAGGTTCACAGGTTGTTCATATGTGATAGGCCTACTTTGTTGGGGTCGCTCGAACAAAGCCGAGGGCTGAAATAAGTGTGGAGTGCTACCTTATTAACAATTTATCTCGCATTTCGAAGCGTTTTGACAGGTTTTTAACCAGGTTTTCCGAAGGAAAAATCCTGGTTATTAGATTGAGGTACGTCGGCGGGTGTGCGGGGGGGGGGGGGGCGTAAACAATTTCTTCTGTGCGCAACTCCTCCTACATTTCTCAACGGACTTCAACCAAACTTTCACAGAAGTATTGTCTTGAAGTGCCCTGGCGCATATTGTCGGGGTTTTGTGATTTGGTCATTTTTGACCTAATTATGGCCCTTTGTTGTTTTTTTTCACATATGTAATTCTTCTGTGCGCAACTCCTTCTACACTTCTCAAGGGATTTCAACCAAACTTTCACAGAATTATTGTCACCAAGTGCCCTGGCGCATATTGTCGGGGTTTTGTGATTTGATCATTTTTGACAAAATTATGGGCCTTTGTTTTTTCCACATAATGTAATATATGTATAGAGAAATACTCTTCTGTGTGCAACTCCTACATTTCTCAAGGAATTTCAACCAAACTTTCGCAGAACTATAATTGTGAACTTAAGAATTTTGAATATATAATGTTATGCCCCTGGTCGTCCGTCCGTCCGTTAGCAATTTATGTCTCCTTATTTAAGTATATATAAAAGGGAGAATACTCTGTTATTATAAAAGGGAGAATACTCTGTTATTACTGTCTATTTTTAGAAAAAATTACCAGTCCTGTATACTTTGGAGTATTCTGTTACAGTAAGATGACAAAATTTCTCATGAGACCAGCGGTTCAAACCCCACACAGAGCAAGTTTGTTTTGTTTTGTTTTTTCTTTTTTTTTAAATAATTTTTGCCTGAATTATGGCCCTTTGCTTTTTTTCCACATATGTTATATATAGAAGAATACTGTCACGTGCCCACTTCCTCCTACATTTCTCAAGATATTTAAACCAAACTCTCACAGAACTGTTGTCATCAAGTGCCCTCGTGCATAGTGTTGGAGCTTTGTGATTTAATCAGTTTTGGCTGAATTATGCTCCTTTCTTTCTTTTTCACATATGTATATCTAGTGACTTATTATATCAAGATAGACAGATAATATCAAAGAAGGTTACCAGTCAGTACATTGAATGATTTCAACAAATGCAACGTCAAAGACATCCAGGCGTTTATGACATTGTGACGTCGTATTCCATATTACACAGAAGCAAACAATTATCCTCTATATTTCCTTGATATGGAAAAAAATACTTACTAACCAGGTTTTCTGAAAACAAAATCCTGGTGATTAGTTTGAGGTACGTCGTCGGTGGGCCGGTGTAAACAATTCCTTCTGTGCACAACTCCTCTTACATTTCTCAAGGGATTTCAACCAAACTCTCACAGAAGTATTGTTATCAAGTGCCCTTGGGCATATTGTCTGGGTTTTGTGTTTGGATCAATTTTGCCTGAATTATGGCCCTTTGCTTTTTTAGACATGTAATATATAGAAGAAGACCTTTGTTTCTTTTTTCAAATTATGTATATCTACTGACTTTAAAAACACATTTGCGCTCGGCCAGCAGACTGGAAAATGAAAACCTGGTTTTGTGACAATTTCGTGTCACTTGTTAAATGTTGTTTTTGTAGTAATTTGATCATACACATTTTAATTGCGTCATAAAAGACGCTCTTTGCTATTTCTGTTGCGTCTTTGACAACATGAGTGCCTCAAAACCGCAGAAAACGCGCTCTCGCGGAAACACTGAATATAGTGTATCCGGTGTAGCGATACGTATTTCACGGGTCTTACATTTCTCATGTCACACCGGTCTGACGATAAAAACCGCGTAGGAAAATAGTTCTATACAGAACAGATACCTCGTTGATTTAAGTTACAAATTATAAGATAGACAAAAATATAATATTATGCTTTTCTTAAATGTTTTGATATAATTTAGATCTGTTACTATATAATTTTTAAAACAGAGGACAGTATAATTCGTAACAAAGGAATATATGGAACTACTTGTTTGTATGTAAAGAGTTCGGCCGTAAGGAAGCTATACTCTGTTAACATTGGATCCGATTGGATAAATCAATCGATCCAAAAACTATGCGCTCACGTGCTCGTTTTATTTCAGAGCAATTATTTTTACAAAATAAAACCTCTGATATTACACAAGCTCATGGAGCGGATCAGTGACCCAGTTGTTACGTGCTGGACTTGTTATCCAGGGATCGCAAGTTTTGGGGATCTCCTCCTAATGGTCTTGCGGATGAGACCTAAAAATCCAAGGTCCCATGTATCGGTGCTTTACAACGGGCATGTTAAAGAGCCATAGGTGTCTTTGGAACGGGATACGTTCTGTATCTTTAAAATCCATCCATCCATCCATCCATCCATCCATACATACACAACCTATCTTTGCAAAAAGACTTGCGAGTCCCAACAAGGAACATCGTTTTCAGTGAGATAATCGGTTTTCATTTGGGAACAAAGAATTTTGGAATAATTGTGCAAATCGTGCCAACGTAATCCAATTTTACGTCTCATTTACTTAATTTCCAATTGGATAATCGTGGTTTTGTAGAAACTTACTATTCAAATAGGCTCCTTTATAGCACGCAGTTTGCACAATTATTCCCAATTATTATATGTTGCGTCCCTATGTTCATGTTCATGCATAATTTAAAATCGAGGATCATTATACCAACGCCACTAAGTGTTTATGGTAACTATTTATGCAAACGGGAAAAATCTATTTATAGACAATTGTAAGCTGTGTTTTGGGAAACCATGAACGTAAATCTTGTGATTAATGCATCTAATCAAATAGGTAAAAATAGCAGCTGTTGACGGAAATCAGTCCTTTGCTGACATTTTCGCGACAACGAACAACCCTGCTCCGACCCATGCCGCGATCCAGGCGATTATGTCGAACGCAAAAGCAGCATTATAGTATATCCCTGTCTGAGTATACTTCCACACCAACCATCAGGAAAACCCTGAAAAAACCAGTGACAGATGACACTAGATAAATAAATTACAGATTACACTAGATACATAGGTTACAGATAATGAAATAAATTACATATGACACAGATTAACTAGGTAACAGATGACATAAGAATAACACTGAAATATCCATGGTTACCTCGTACAGCTGACGAAGGCCAATGAATTTCTAAATATGCTATTGTAGTATATGATTTTATTTGACACAGTTAAGTCTTAATGTAATATTTACATGAATAGAATACAGCTGACAAATGAAATAGGTAACACCTGATAACGGAAAACTTAATGTGAACCACAGTTGACAATGGAAATCTCAATGTAATTCTTACAGGACAGGACGCACATAAAACAGAATATGACAATTGCAAAGTAAGTATCAGTAAAGAGCGAAGATTACGTTTAAAATAAAAATTTCCCTCGACTTTTTCACGACACTTCCTTCTTTTTTGTTTCGTGGTTTGAATAAAGAATAACCTCTTAAAAGTTTAACAAGGTTGTAAATGAAATTTGAAACTTAAAATCGATGGCCCCAAAGATTAGCATGCATTATCAATACGTCTACACATGTTTGTGAAATCCGTCGAGTCATCTTTTTTTTTACTTTACTTAAGTGGGTTTATAAGGTCTGAGCCTTTTATTCCTGAAGGGGCGTCTGGGGCCGACCCGATCATTTCTCCCATTATGCTGTTTAGCTTTTTATCCTTTATTGTTTAAAAGGATATATTTTGGTAGGAGGTGCCTACCTACTAAAATCCAAACGTTTTTAATTTTGCGTGCCAAATGAAGAATAGAGCTGCGGTAGCAAATCATGCCTGGATAGTCATTAACCCTTGAAAGGACATCGTGTACAAGGTCCTTTCTGTTATATTATAGTGTTTTATTTTTTTACTTATGTCAAATTCTAATTCTTGTTTTTGAGATTGTAGGTCTAAATTATCTGCTAATTTTATGTGTAAAACGTATGGGTATTAAATTATCTATTATTATTAGTCTGGATATTTAAATTTCACATTTTCTATGGCATTGACTATTATAAATCCCTCAGTACATATACACCTACAATGTAAAAATATTCGACTTTGTCAGGGCCATTCGGTCCACATTATTTGCTTGTCATTTTTAATCTCTTCGCAGAGGACTGACTGTCTGCCCATTCTTTACTGTCCCTTGTTACATGTATACCGGATGGTGAATTTGTCATTGAGTTCATATATTTGTTTCACATAAACGATTGAATTAAAGGGCGTTTTCAGCAACAACAACACTCAACTTTATTTCTTGTGGAAAATAGTCGCTTTATTTTCTTATAAGTGGTTATATCAATCCGATAATAATGTCCTGATTTTGTACAGTGGCCGAGTGGTTGTTTGTTTGAGATTATTTTTTCTTTCGTAATTTGATATTAAAAAATGCAAATTGTAGTGCATTTTAAGGTATAGCGTTCTTTTTTAAACTTTCGCCTGTGTCCTAGTGAAACAAAAATGCGCAAGCCGGAGCACGAGGTGTGTCCTTGGGCAAAGACACTAAACCACACGTGCCTCAGTCTACCCAGCTGTAAATGGGTAGCAGCGATGAAAAACTCGCTGCCTCTCTCTCGCGAATGTGATGACATCTGGAATGAGTGTTCGAGAGCGTTTAAATAAGCTACGGAGCTTTCTTCGCAATCGAACTAAAATAAATTCGTATAAATAAAAAATGCGCAATATAAACAAAAATATCAATGTCAGTTTTTAGTTTTCAAAATCGTAATGTGTCTACCGTAATTATGCTGTTAGGCGGATAAATAGGTTTTAAATATAATTATTTGTGTTCAAATACAATTGAAATTTTTCAATTCCTTATTTTATTATGCCCCTAATGGGTGGCTTATTAAAATCGCACCGATTTTAATATACACTGATATTTCAGTATATCATTTTGTAAATACCTAAACAAAATTCCCCTGTCGAAAAACACAATATGGACAAAATTCCCCACACACCCGTGAAACGTATAGGATGGACACAACAAAATATATCTTGTAATAAAAAGGAAACAATCACCATTGTGAAAACACTCAAGGGAGAAAATATTTTAAAATATTTTATTTTAAAAATATTTTAGCTTATATGACTTTAAGTGCCCACCACCTGTCATCATCTGAGCATTGTTGGCGTAGGCATGGCTTCTTGCATTGCCAGAAATATCAAAAAAGATCTAATAAGAGTAGCTCCCTTGACTACACCTTATCTATTACCCGTGCCTGATTGGGTTGTCTCCCTTAGACATCAACCTGAGGAAACGCATAATCAGATGAAAAATCAGTATTGGGTCAATTAGGCAAGCCAGTGTACTACAGCGGCCGCTATACGTTTATTGTTTAAATTTTGTCCGTCCGCTTGTCTACAAAAGTACCATGATAGCTATTGCTCTGAAATCTGAAACACTTATTTACTATTATGTAATTATACGCTTTCACTGACTATATTATGGAAGTAAATTAACTTTGTCTAGCATTTTGCATGAATAGAAACATTGTTAACACTATAAAACCCTTTCACAGTTTTAGGGTACAATTAGAAACTGTGTCAGAACTTTCGTGTTATACAAGGCGATCAACTCATTTAAACATAGCATAATCATAAACTATTGATTCCGTATACAGAGAATTTTCTCAAAAGGACTTCTGAAAGAATGTATCAGTTACAGCACACAATATTGTTTTTGTTTTACAAATAATTATTGTTCTGATAGTAAATTCATTCATATTGATTTATACATTTATTAATGATTGCAGTGATACTAGCTACCATAAAATTTACAAATACAGTAATTTGATTATTCGAGGCGTTCTATACCATCAATACCGGTTGCCTTATTAATGTTATTTGTTCTAAAATTGTATTTACTTCGGAAACGGTTAAATGATTAATGCTAAAAGAAACGCTCTGTAATGTATCCTCAATTGGTCGTTTAAGACTAGTAAAGTTTGCTTAATTGAACTTTGTTTTCTTTACCTTATCTGCAATGTTAATGAAATGATTGTAAGCAGTCTCCTTCAACGGTTTCATTGTCAATTTTTGATAGCGAAGGAAAGTTTGTTTTATCTACATTTGTAAGTGAGACTGTACTGACACTGCATTTAAATATGACCAGATCCTTTTAGTGTCCTTATTATTTTAATGCTTCTGAAAAATAAGACTTTTTACTTTTCTTAATAAGATATTTAGTTTTGTTTCTCCACCTTTTATATTCATTCCAGTTTTTAGATTTGTGATATTTAGTTTATCATAAATCTATTTTAGCTCGATTGAGAAGAAGGCGTATAGCTTATCGAGTCACTCTCGAGTCCGCTTCCCGGAAAAACCAGTACTGGTGTCATATGAGGAAGTACAGTCGTCACGACCGGTACGGTGGGGCTCGAACCCGCAGCCTCCGGGATTAGCGGCCGACACCTTAACCACTCCACCACCGCTCCCATAATTGTCTCTCATTTTTCTAGCTTCTTTTATTTTATCTGTGTACCACTCAGGCTGTTTAAGAAGCTTGACTCTTAATTTTTACTGGGACATGGACGTTGAAAATGTTATTCATTTTACCATACATATATTCAAGTGACATATTTGGGTCAGAAATAGTCTCCGTTGTTAAATTTTCAATTTTATTTCACTGATATATTTCAGTATTTCATTGGAAAGCATGAAATAAATGTACACGTAACGACTTTTGTCAGTATAAATTAAAAGGAGACTGCATGATTTGCCGTTTGTATTGCGTTGTCTTCTACAAACAGAAACATAGGCGAAGGATTTCTTGATTTCCGTTTACAACAAATCTGTTATTCAGCTATTTTAATGACTATTACTACGTGTGTGCAAATGCCAAGGGAGTTAACGCTAATAAACAAAAGCAATAAAGTAGCATCTAGTTATCCGTCTCTTTTACATAGCTGAAAACACTAAAGTGTAATAGATACACAGTTAAACCTGTGTTAAAGACCACCTCTGAATAAAGACCGATCTGAATGGAACAATACCATGCATTATTAACCTACTGTGTAGACACCTGTGAATATAGACCTCCTGTCAACAAAGACCACTTTAGCTTCCTCCAGAGAGTGGTCTTTGTTTACAGGTTTGACAGTATTCATATTATAGTTATTTTCATTAGCACTGTGGAAAAAAAAAACACGAAAAGTCGATAAAACATATTTTCATGAACTATTACATTTTACGCCGAGTTCACCTACTTAATAACTACAAAACGGGCTCGTCAAATAAGCGAACAGGGTCAATCGGAATACCTCGGTGATTAATGCTTCATGATGGTTGACGAAATTACCCGAGGAGTTCCGATTGCATCCAGTGGTGAAGCATTCATCACCGAGGTATTCCGACTGGGTATTTTTTTTTAATTTTAGGCCCCTGTAGGGTAACCCCGTTTATTATCCCCGTCAAATGGTTGAGTATGGGTCGGGGAACCATCCCATTTCAACCTTACAAAAACATATGCATGTATAAGATATATATAAACATCAAACTATAAATAAGGGTAAGTCTGACTGGGTAAGTTTTTATTGGAAAGTTACTACAGAATACATTTGTTTAGTCCTTAGCTGTCATTTTGGCACCGATGAGTAATCCTCCTCCTACCCATGCTGTAACCCAGGCGATTATGTCGAACGCAAAGGCAGCATCGTAGTCTACGCCAGGATAGTCTAACTGGTCTACATATATACCCATACCAACCATAAGGCAAAGTCCTGTAATATTTGTAGTAGCTAAAGATACAGTTGATACAGGAAATAACACTGTAATATTTGTAGTAGCTAAAGATACAGTTGTTACAAGAAATAACGCTGTAATATTTGTAGTAGCTAAAGATACAGTTGATACAGGAAACAGCACTGTAATATTTGTAGTAGCTAAAGATACAGTTGTTTCAAGAAATAACGCTGGAATATTTGTAGTAGCTAAAGATACAGTTGATACAGGAAACAATACTGTAATATTTGTAGTAGCTTAAGATACAGTTGATACAGGAAATGACACTGTAATATTTGTAGTAGCTAAAGATACAGTTGATACAGGAAACAATACTGTAATATTTGTAGTAGCTAAAGATACAGTTGATACAGGAAATAACACTGTAATATTTGTAGTAGCTAAAGATACAGTTAATACAGGAAATAACACTGTAATATTTGTAGTAGCTAAAGATACAGTTGATACAGGAAATAACACTGTAATATTTGTAGTAGCTAAAGATACAGTTGATACAGGAAATGACACTGTAATATTTGTACATGTAGTAGCTCAAGATACAGTTGATACAGGAAACAACACTGTAATATTTGTAGTAGCTAAAGATACAGTTGATACAGGAAACAACACTGTAATACTTGTAGTAGCTAAAGATACAGTTGATACAGGAAACAACACTGTAATATTTGTAGTAGCTAAAGATACAGTTGATACAGGAAACAACACTGTAATATTTGTAGTAGCTAAAGATACAGTTGATACAGGAAACAACACTGTAATATTTGTAGTAGCTAAAGATACAGTTGATACAGGAAATAACACTGTAATATTTGTAGTAGCTAAAGATACAGTTGATACAGGAAATTACACTGGAATATTTGTAGTAGCTAAATATACAGTTGATACAGGAAATTACACTGGAATATTTGTAGTAGCTAAAGATACAGTTGATACAGGAAACAACACTGTAATATTTGTAGTAGCTAAAGATACAGTTGATACAGGAAACAACACTGTAATATTTGTAGTAGCTAAAGATACAGTTGATACAGGAAATTACACTGTAATATTTGTAGTAGCTAAAGATACAGTCGATACAGGAAATAACACTGGAATATTTATATCATTAAGATAAATAATATTTATATTTATATCATATAGATACGGTTCATACCGTAAATCACGCTGTAGGCCTAATATTCATATAAACTGGTTTCAGCTGAGATAAGAAATCACATTTATTAAACACAAAAGCCTCGGGCAGTCCTTCTTACGGAAAGTATCCTTCACAGTAAAACAAAGGTTTTTTTTATAACAATATGAAGCTTAAATTTATCTAGAAATTGCCTTTGAGCTTAAGTTTGTAAATTCCGCACTGATTCTTTATTGTGATAAAGCTCTCAAAAGCCATTGCTTTAAGTTTCCCAAACAATATGAGACATGCATGTCCATATCGCCCTCTGTAACTATTTAAATTCTAAACCATTTAAATTAAAAACATTTTACAACTTCATTTTTATGTGACAGACCTTCTCTAATGGCTTGAAAATTCAACCAATTTATTCAACAATGGTTTTGCTTCTCAGTGAGTTCTGTCGCCTAAAACAAGACAATATCTTACTTTGACCATTGTGCTCATTGAGTTATGTCGCCTAAAACAGGACAATATCTTGCTTTGACCATAGTGCTCATTATGTCGCCTTAAACAGAACAATATCTTGCATTGACCATAGTGTTCCTTGCGTTCTGTCGCCTACAACAGGACAATAACTTACATTGACCATAGCGCGCATTGAGTTCTGTTGCCTAAAACAGGACAATACTTGCTTGGACCATAGCGCTCATTGAGCTCTTTCGCCTAAAACAAGACAAAAACATTACGCTCATTGAGTTCTGCCTCCTAAAACAGGACAATAACTTACTTTGACCATAGCGCTCATTGAGGTATGTCGCCTAAAACAGGACAATAACTTACTTTGATCGGAGCGCTCATTGAGTTCTGTCGCCTAAAACAGGACAATAACTTACTTTAACTATAGCGCTCATTGAATTATGTCGCCTAAAACAGGACAATAACTTACTTTAACTATAGCGCTCATTGAGTTCTGTCGCCTAAAACAGGACAATAATTTACTTTAACTATAGCGCTCATTGAATTATGTCGCCTAAAACAGGACAATAACTTACTTTGATCGCAGCGCTCATTGAGTTCTGTCGCCTAAAACAGGACAATAACCATTTTTAACTTTAGCGCTCATTGAATTATGTCGCCTAAAACAGGACAATAACTTACTTTGACCGTAGTGCTCAGAGCAGGGCAATCAGATCATAAGTTCATGCATGATATTTTATATCTATAAATATATTTTAAAGAGGGCCGAGATTCATTTTGCTTTTAAAGATGTCCGTCGAGGAATGGCTTTCTCTTTGAGTTCATATTTGTTTAAAAATATTGAGATTATATGCTAAGAAAAAGTCAGACAACGTGTTTGCCAAAACGCTCTTGACTACCAATCCGGAGGTCCCCGGTTCGAATCCCGGACGGGGCACTGGAAACTTCAGAAACGCTTTTCAGTGTTTCCCACCTATCTAGAGATGAACTGGTTAGAAACCAGATGTAGCATCACGTGTATCAGTGCTTTACTCTGGTCATGTAAACAAGAACCAAGGTGTCTATTCGTAAAGGAGCTAGGGTCTAGTACCCGGATTCCCTTGTATCTGTATATGTCTCTCTACAGGTCGTACCGTATATACCTTGAAAAAGAATGGTGGACCATAAGCACATATAGCAAACAAACATACTGACCTGCTGCAAAACCTAGTGCAGCTGCTGCAAAATATAGTACTTTCATACTAGACAAGACAAAAATCGGCAAGATCCCGCATGCAATCGCCGCTACAATCAGCAGTATTCCTAATATGACCATCGCACGTACTGTTTTATAACTGTCCAACTCGTCCTCTGTAACTAGTTAAATAAAATACTACAAACATAATATACAAACTTTTAAAAAATTTAGATCCATTTTCTTTAAAGCCGGACTGATATTCTGTTAAAGTCCCAGGATCACATTTACAAGTAGCATTCATGTGATGTCTTACTGACAGAAAGGACCTTTGTTTTTACCAAACACTATCCTAATTTTGCTTTTTAAACCGATAAGTACATATTAGAAACATAGGACTTCCAATGATATTGCAAACAATCAGAAAGGCTTTCTGACAACTCTTTTACTCGAAGAAACGACTTGAATACGAAAGGCATAGTTCAATATCATTTTAAAGTGTGTCCATCATCTTAATATAAGTAAATTAACTTTACTATATCAGTAAATTCAAAGAGATCCTGGGACTTTAAGTGAAGCGATACAGGAGTTTGACTATGCCTTTTAATACGCCTCCTTCGGCTACCAGTATTGGCAGTAACTACTAACGTGTTTATTATGCTGAAAGAAGTTAAGTCTGTACAATAAATATAGAAAAAGTATCTCCTAGTTACAGTCCTATTTAGTTTAGATTATTCTAATTACTTTGAGCTCGATTGTGACGAAAGCTTTAAGCTTATTGAGTCACTCCCGAGTGCGTTTCCTGGAAGGACCAGTACTGGTGTCATATGAGGAGGTGCGGTCGTGACCCCAGTGTGACTTGATCCCGCAACCTCCGGTGTGAGCGGCAGACACATTAACATCTACACCACCGCTCCCTTTCACAAATAAGTATAAATGAATTTTAAAGATTGGTTTTCTCTTAGGCAATTATTATAAGATACTAACACCAAGTATCGGCGTCGTCAATATCGTCGCAAGTTGTCCCAATACAAAATCTCCACAGTCCACCTTCTACGTCTGCTCCCATAATTTCACCTGTTTCCCAGGACATAAGCGACGCGGCTAAAACTGCAAAAAGAAGCGCTACTACGAGCACACAAATTGCGACTAGTCCAAGAATATTCAATTTTGCCATTTTCCCATATACAATGTAGTCTCCTTTTCTCCGTGCAGTTCACACAATTAATACACCCAACTTAAATGAAACACTCCTTGCTGTATCGAAGTCAATAAAGGACGGACTAACTAATGTTTAATATTTTTTCTTCTTCTTTTCCCGTCCTATGTTCATTTTAATTTTAGCGATTGCATTTAAAGTCCCGTTGTCATTTATCAATAGAATAATGTATTTTTGGATAGGCTATTAATAGAACTGTGTTTTATTCACTCTAACAAAATGTTCACATATAACTGTGTTTTATATTTTTGTCGTTTCTTCATGAACCAGCATTATCAGAGAGTGTGTATTATGTTTTGCAATATCATTAAAACTTGCGCTGTAAATATAACAGGTACTTTCGATTGATAATTGCAACGCCATTGATGTTTTTCGTACCAATAACGGTCAATTTCGCTGGTAAGACATCTTTCTTGGTAAGATAAGAGCTACAAATCAATTTTACGACCCAAATCACTGTTATTCTACTATTGAGGCTGTATAGCTTGATACGTAGGTTGCCATGGCAAACCTTGCAATATTGATATATACATTTAAACCTGTCTTAAGCAACCTGTCAGTGGATGCATCAAAATGGCTTCTAATTATGGATGGCTGATAAATGCAGGCGAATTTAATTTGTATTGGGCTTATCGGATACATCAGTTATTTGAAGTGACCTCTGACATTTGTGAAGTTTGAGTTGTATATCAAGCAAACACTGTCCCAGGTAAAGTATACTAAATAGCCAATTATGCTTAAGAAGTTTGCAAGGAAACCCAAAACAGCCGGATTCGAGTCCCGGTCAGGCAACTTAACAATGTTTCGTTCAAAATACCTGATTTAATGAGTATAAAATCATTAGCTTTTTATCGCGATTAGTACGTCGTGGAAGTATAACAAAAAGTTCCAAAAGTAAACTTTAACCATTCGGATCACTTTGTATTGTACATGTATCAATACAAATTAAAAATTGATATAACTTTTGGACAAGAACCTAAATTATATTGGATTTTATTGGCCCTACACCCTGTTTAGACAACGTTGCTAGATTTAGTAGAAAAAAAAAGAAGATAATTGTCACAAAGAGACCTACGTGTAATTTTATCTTTCCTCCTCAAAAGTTCTTTATTTAGCAATTGTAAACCGCTAATGTTAATTAAATCAAAGCTGGAGCTAAATGATCCAACTTTGATAACTATTGATCCGAACAGACTATCGGGTGTTTGATCTCCCACAACGTACAGATAATGCATCAAATATACTATTGCATACTTTTGTCATTTTGAAAACAATCCATACAGACATAAACAACTTTAATTCAAATTGTTTATAGTACACGCACCCTACATTACGAACGTGAACGACTTTTGGCACACTCCAACCTACAAATAAACGAAGGGGAGCGGTGGTGTAGAGGTAAAGAAGTATGCTGCTCATCCCGGAGGTTCGGGGTCCGAACCCTACTGGGGTTACGACTGTACCTCCTCATATGACACCAGTAATTTACGAACTGAATTGACACACAAACTATTTAGCATATCTATACTATATGCTGTTGACTAGACATAACATTACAGAGTGGTTACAATAGGTCAGCCTGAGTTGTAATGACAGAGTGGTTACAATAGGTCAGCCTGAGTTGTAATTCTTGTAACGGTGGTGTTACAGCCTGAATATCGACCTGTTTTGTAGAAATAAACTGAGTAACATATTTTTGTGAAGGGACCCGTTTATGTTTGAGATCAAATAGATAGAGGAACGAGATCAGATTTTCATAGCAGCAATGTCAAATTAGTTAATACAGTGAGATATATCATTCAAACAAGTAATAGTACATTGTACAGGGAAGTGTCATTAATTAACATACCATTAAACTTTGGCTGCTCTAAATGCCAATGTTTAGATTTCTTACAAAAGAATGCAGAATGTATTTTATTTGAACTTCGCAAAGGCTTGTCTTATTACAGATTGAATAGAAAACAATTGTATACTGATATTTCAGTTATATATGTACAATGCAAAAATAAAGGGAGATAATAGAAATATAAACAGTAGAAGGGCGGTTCATATGGGACAAGGCTTCAACGGACTCAAAAATGTTGATAGAGACAGGTTGGAAACGAATGTCATTTTTACCTATATGTTTTGTTACATGTATATTTATACTTTTTTCAAATTAACGGATTTACTACACCTTTTCAATCAAAGATTCGGATCTCTATTCCGTCATAAATGAATGTGAAAGCACTATTCGAACCTGAAACGACAAGAATTCGGTGTGTGGATATGATGGTATCATTTGAATTCTTTATAAATACAAAACAACAACAATGTACATTTGTTTTCCATGATTACAGTAAAGATCCGCTATTACGACCATCCGATATAAAGACCGTCCTCGATATTAAAACAAGACATTTCAGAACAAGATTGTCAATTTCATAGTACAGAAGTCAAAATATGACCAATTCATAACTAAGACCACTTTTTACTAGTCCGAAGGGCGGTCACATTACCGTAATTATGCAGTAGCTAACGAAAGTCTTATTCAATAATTTCTCTTTGTGAAAAATAAACATTCCTATATACGAGAACAACTCATTGTAATCAGATCAAGTCAACACAAGTAATATATATTTACAGAAGTTCGACTTCTATCACATATACATTTCGATTACTAGCCGAAAATATTTGCCAAGGGGAGTAACTCAATACTTGAAAAATTAAGATAAAAAAATTAGTTGTTTCCCTCTTCAGTAATAAAGGCATTATTTAGATAAAAATTGTGGTAAAGTCGCTGATCTTTATCTACTTGTAGATCTTACAACTGTCATAAAAAAGAGTATGAAACTCTGAAGTGCAAAAGAAACACAAAAGTGCGGCCGATTACAAAAGAGTTGAAGACATTTATCCCCACAAATCAGATTTGAACAGAACTGATCAGCAACTTCCTCACAACATGATAGCATTTCAAGTACATTGTACATACATGTAGTATGAATTTTGAGCAAATAAACAAAATAGACAAAGCAAAGTTATACACAAGCATCATTGCAAGTTGGCGCAAAGTAAGCTAAGCTTATGCAATATAAAAGAAAAGCAAAAACAGCAAAAATAAAAGTAAGAAACGAAACAAGCTGCAAAAGTTTTTAAGTATGTATCTACATTCATCAATCCACGTCAGACTCTGACGATTTATGTTATGCCACAAACTAGACAAGTCACGGATTAATGATTTGAATTGGTTGAATAATGATACTTGTCTGAAAGAATAAGGCATAGAGTTACAGCTGCATACTAAATATACTTTTTGTCATACCTTTCTGTTTTTGGCTGTGGTACTTGTACTGTATTTCTATATCTTAAATACTGATTTTGTCTGAGAAGTATTCCAGCCTTCTACAATTTTAAGTAGAGGTGTATAAAGACATGTCTAAAGATTGAATTGATTTGCAAGTTAACTTAAAAATACATGTACTCGTAAATCGTCTTTTCAAGTAGAACTTGAAATCGATCATCCAACATCGGTAACAATTTGCGCCGTGCATGGGACAAAATGATACAACAAAATTAAGCGGGACAAAATGATACAACAAGCGGGACAAAATGATACAACAAGCGGGTCAAAATGTGACACTTTGACTTTGACATTCCGTAAATAAAACAATTCTAAATGAGAACCTTTAGTGGAAAAGAAATTATCTCCCTTGTCAGATAAAGTCCAAAGTATCCCAATATGCAAATAGGTCCTATCCAGTTGGAATCCTCTGACTTTATCGCTGTTCCACATAGAGAAATACCAATTATTATGTGCGAATTATCTCACACATGTGTTGATTAAAATGCAAGGACTGTAAAAAATTAGACACTGGGGTGTTAATAGAACATGTAACTACAAGCATCATTTAAAGATATCATCATGATAAGCAATATTTTGCCTTAAATTTCATTATATGGAACAAAGAAAATAGCGAAAAAAGCAGAGTAATCCAAATGAAAGGACCTAACTGCATTTAGAGAGTATTAATGGGAGATAACTGACTAAAGTTCCTCATTGTAGATCTAATTATCTAGAACTATGCCAACAGTCAAGTAAGACAAAGTTAGTGACTAAACAAAATTTAGAAAGGTCACCGTCGACCGAGAGTGATAGTAGTACTAGTGATAGTGCCGACCCTTGTCAACAGTCAAACAAAACACATCATCTGATAGAATCTATATATAACTAGCTAGAAAGTAACGGCAACAAGTGTCATTAATTGTATTTATATATTACAAACGTTCTTTGTCTATGCGCTATAAGGGAGGGAACGTTATTTTTCCTAACTTATATTTCCTTATTATTCTTTTTACAAATGCCATCAAACAATTCTGTTTTTCGTAATTTTTGACTCATCACGATTATTTTTTGACAAATGGCGTCAGACGAAGAAAAAGAGGTAACTTTGTCTTTCCTACATTTTATTCATTAAGATGTGTCTTCCTTGGTGTTTTTTTTTGTTGTTTTTTTGTAAATGAAAAGGAGGGGAATCCTTGATTTAAGACACGTCTATACGTACGATTTGTCGGTATCCCTCGATATTTTTTGAATATAGCAATCTTTTTTCTCCTAACGCCATTTACAAACATGTCAAGAGAGACAAATCTTACATGCTTAGATTTGGTAACCAGTCAACTCGTACCTAAGTCAACTCGTACCTTAGTCATCTCGTACCCGAATTGGTCAACTCGTACCTGATTTTGTTTTCGAAAAAGTCAACTCGTACCTTTTTTATTTTTTAACATTTTTTATTGAGTATCTTTGAGATGATGATATTTTTTTTATCAATCAGCATTAAATGTTTACATTGAAATACGTTATTTTGTTCTTATTTTGCAAAATTGTATCAGAAAGTGGTAGAAATGAAAATAATGTTTTGAAAAAAAGTCAACTCGTACCCTACGTATTCATTCATTTAAAGTGTTACTAAAATAATGAATAACGGGACTTTCGAAAATTGTTTTATTTTCATCATGTAAATGACAAAAATATGTTTATTTCAGTTCAACTTAGGTTCTTTAAGACAAAATAGGCCCTCGAACATGTAGACACGCTCATCAAATTAGTTAATTTGCTTCCTGTTTTAGTTGTGTACCGATTTATATACAAAAATTTGTCTGTGTGAATTTATTTATCAAGGCTATGGAATTTCAGATCAAGTGACAGTAACAATTAACTGAACTTATCGAACAACAATTTTGTTAATTTCAACTGTTTAATATCTGAAAATTATACATTATTGAGCACTATAACACAGATTTCAATAAAATAATGATATATTCCATATGGCCCAACCTTTGATTACATATCAATACCTTTTGCTCCTGGTTGAAAATATAAGTTTTGAAACAAAAGGTAGGTGAAATGTAAGTTTTGAAACAAAAAGTACGAGTTGACTACAAAGGGTACGAGTTGACTTTTTGAACCGTACGAGTTGACCAATTCGGGTACGAGATGACTAAGGTACGAGTTGACTTAGGTACGAGTTGACCCGGAAGCTTAGATTTAGGATCCCTATTACAATTCCAATTACACTGGGAACTTTGTTGGTGGTTCTTCGAAAATACCAGTACACTCTATGATCTGTTGTTGTGATGTAAAACAAACAGGGTGTGTATCTTTCAACATGTACAAACTAAATAAGATTTTTCTTTATCTGGTTTTAATAAAAACAAAAATGTAGAATCTACAAAAAATAAATTTTTCACGAACACAGACTGTGTGACAGAATTAGGGGAAATAAAGGAACTAAAACATTGTTTACACCACTGTCAAAAACTCTTGTTTCGTTTACCGAAGTGATACATATACTTTGTTCGCAAACGAGCAAGATACGAACATGTATCCGTTCTTTTGTTAAGTTTCTTAACATGAACTATTAGTGTACGTACACTACAATATCATGAATCCTAACTATGTAAAACACATTTGAAACACCAAGGTAAATGAAAAAAGCGTGCACCCATCCACTGAGAAAAATCATGCACTGCCTTAAGAAAAAATTATATTGCAACTCAGTCAAAACTCCTGTTTCTTTACTCGAAAAGAATATTACATACACATTATGTTGCATTTCTACAGGAACCGTCTATAATAAGTATTCCTGGTTTCTATAAAATAATTGAACCTAATTTTGGCGCGTTAAAATTTGTGGACTTGATTAACTATAAAGAGAACTTGTTCCTCGGTATCTGGTATGACTTCACTAAATCGGTGGGACTTGGAACCAGCCAATTTGTGTAGGGAACTTGCGGACCTATTAGATATCTGTGGTCTCTGATTGGTTTAAAATGATTAGTAGCACTAAAGTTTTCTAGAATTAAAATCGAAAGTACAATGGTTGAACATAACAAAAAAATAGTTTATTAATTTTCTGATTAATTTTACGGTGTTCTGTGGCTATCTGAAAATATTGAATTTTTTGACAGAATGTAAACAAAAATCCTACAGACGAGGGGGTGATGTCCTACTGGTGCAA
>JAFMSR010000015.1:14589311-14602444 GCA_022818135.1 Saxidomus purpurata
AAAACTACGATGCCTGATATTTGGTGGTGCACTTAAACGTATAGGAGATAGAGAGAGAGAGAGAGAGAGAGAGAGAGAGAGAGAGAGAGAGATTTTAAATTATTGTTGTTTGTTGTTGTTTTTATTTTGAAGGCCATATGGAAAAAATGATATGTTTTGATCTACTTTGTAATTCTTTATATGTCTTATGTGTTACCTTCATAAATTAAAGTTTTTATTATTATTATTATTATTATTACTATTACTATTAAAACTGTTTGTTTACATTAAGTAAGTACTGACGCCACTTTTCTGACTGTTTTTGCACTGGCGTCAATTTCTGCTTTTTAGAAATATCTTTTATACTTACCCTTAAAATTTCGCAACCGTTTTGTTTGTATCTTAAAAATAGAACATAATGTAGAAATGGGCTATGTTCGTGAAGTATGTCAATTGATTCCCATAGCTGATATGCAAATACCCCTTTTAGATCATTTATAAAATACATGTTTATGGTTCGGTAAACACCAGGTAAATATTTAAGATATCGTATTCTAAAAAGTTAAACAAGGCAAATTCGGTGTGTTACGCAAATGGAACAGTAAATATTTTAACCTTGATTAATGTGTACATATCGTATAAAATATATAAAGTTTGGATATATTAAGATTCTGATGTTTTAAAGAAAAATGTCTGTAATGTATCAACCGCAAAAGGACGAGCACATCGACATGTATGTAGGACGACATACGGAAGCCCACCCGCTACCCCCGGGAACTATCAAAAAGTCTACGATGTACATTATCATAACATTAAGCGTTTTGGTGACATCGATGATGTTTGCAAGCACTGCAACTGTAGTCTACCTGGTCGCCAGTGCAACTGATAAGTCCAGCGCCGACGGATCAGATCACGGTCCAGGAGTTCAAACACACGCAAGCGGAAATGCGGATGTAGTCACTACTACTTCCGGTGTTAAAAGACAGTCAGGAGGTCAGACACAGACCCAAGTTCTGGTAACGGCAAACGACCCCACAGCCAGCAGTCGTTCAGTCTACACAAGCCCCAGTTGAAAAGTCAAGTAAGTAATAGATTAAGCAAACAACTTTATAATAATTAACAATAACAATCATCAATATCATCATCAACTTAAACAGAAATATTCAGTAGATCTAACTATATATAGACCGTTTCTGACATGATAATGATATTTATCATGAATAAAATTAATAACAATAATCATACAAATGTAGTACATGTACACTGTAGTAGTAATAAAATCTTTATTTCAAAATGGTAGCACAAAAAGATTTTATACGAAATTAATTAATATAGATAACAATCTCATTGTGGTCTTCCACAAATACATAAACGTTATAAAAATTTATTTTCATAATATTTAAACCGTGTCTGTTCACGCGATGCATTATCAAATTCGTTCCACATTTTGAACATTTGATAGCGAATTCTAAAAAAGGAACATTTTCAAATAAATTCTTACAGAATAAATTGCATATCGAGAATTATGTTAATTATTTTGCTGTATCTTGGTACGCTTATCACCATTTTGAAAACTCGGAGTGCAAAAAGTAAATTATTCCATTTGACGAATTGTCAGTAGCCATTTTCAGTTTTTTTGGGAGAAGAAGACTTAAGATATCCAACCAGCTGTATATTTGACACCTCGTCATCCGGACCGTCGGGCGGGCCGACTGTTCATAACTTTAGCCAAATCTGCTTTTTCAAACAAATTCCAAAGAATATTAAAACCCGAACATGCTCTTCAGTTGCGTTACATATTTTACAAGGTGGGGTAAGACAGAATGTACAAGCAAGTCGGAAGTTCTGTACACAGGTATGTTCAATACAACTATTTATCTTTATTAAATTACTTCTTTCATCGGAATGATGAGTGTGTATAAATTTCATTGAAAATGTTTGGGTTTTTATCTTTTTCACTGTTTTTCGTTTTCTTGAGACAGGCGTGAAACAAATTTGAAAAAAAAAACACACTATTTGGTACTACATTAAACTCCGTATATAACGAACTCAATGGGACCTTTTAAATTTGTTCCTTATATCCGGAGTATGTTATATCTATATAGCATTTTCCTTTTAAATAAAGAAGACGGAAAACTCCGACCCAGAAAATGTTCCTTATATCCGGAGTATCTTATATCCGGATTCGTTATATATGGAGTTTACTGTATTCGGACTAGTATGTACATGTAGTAATAAAAAAGAAACATTGGATTTTGAATAAGATTTTAAACTGAATAATGTTTGTTTTATTTCCGTTAGGATTCACCGTCGGGAGTCGTTACAACTATACTTATGGAGGAACATCAAACGTTCTTTGTCTACCAAAAGACCCTCAGTACAAGTCTCTCTACGCCGGAGCTTCCGGTAACTATTTGTACGGTTCAGAATACAATGCTAGAAATACCAACTTACAGGCCTTATTTGGAAAAGACTTAAACGAACACGATGTTCCGTGGGCAGTTTGTGAAACGACCGGAAGTTCCACCATGATGATACCGGCCCGCACTGAATGCTATGGTAACTGGATTAAACAATATTCCGGTTACCTGATGACTAGCCACGAATCACACAACAAGTCCATGGATATTGTTTGCATTGACGAAGCTCCGGGAGTGGTTCTGGACCAAGATGCTAACAACAATGGCGCATTGTTCTACTTTGTTGAGGCCAATGGTCAGCTACCGGCCTCCACATACACAAGAGGAGCTGAACTTACTTGCGTCGTTTGTTCAAAATGACTTACATAACATTATGCGCTTAGCATCTGACTAAGTTAAAGTGTGAAGACCTCTTCATATTTTAGCTCAGCTGAGCACGAAGTTTTTGTAAACGAATGTGTATTCGTCGTGCGACGTGTGTCGTGAACAATTTGAGTGTTTACACTGTAGAGTTTAGGTCCAGAAAGATTGTCTTCGAGTTGTTTGAATATGGGTCATCACAGGTCAAAAAATAGGTTACTAGGTCAAATATGAGAAAAACTATGTTTACGCAGTAGAGGCTGCATTTTCTATCGGATCTACGCGAAACTTGATCAGAATGATTGTCTTTAATGGTGATTTTTTGACGAGTTTGAATATGGGTCATCTCGTATAAAAAAAGTCACTAGGGCAAATATGAGAAAAACCATGTTTAAGCAATTCATTCTGCACTTTCAATAAGATCTTTGCGAAATTTCAGCAGAATAACTATCTTAGAGATAAGATTCATTCGATCTTTAAGAAAGTTGGTCGGAATGATTGTTTTACTGATTTTTTGGACGAGTTCGAATATGGGTCATCTCGGCTGAAAAATTAGGTCACTAGGTTGAATGTAAGAAAACCCATATTAACGCATTACATGAAATCTACCAGATCAAGTTCGAATATGGTTCATGGAACAATCAGTCGTTAGTCTAATTCAGCCAAAATGGCAGTGTACTCAGGTAAGCGATATACGGCCATGATGACCCTCTTGTTCAAATGTACAGTCAGTTTCAACAGAAGACATTTCAAAGTACCATGATTACTTTTGATTGTTAAATTACTTGTGGTACTTATTTAACCAAGAATGGTATTGACCATTGTGTGTACGATTTGGTTTTTTGAAAGTACATCATTTACTATAGATACAACAGAGTATAATGTTAATGGTTTTGCTAAAGAAACACTTTCTCTCAGCGCTTTTTGTGAGGAAACTACATAAGCATGAAAGAAAGGTATACATCAATATTGGTGTGGAGTAAATAGAATACAGTTCAGCTATATATTAGTTGCGTTGCTCCTTTGAATGCAATATATGACATAGGTATGAAATAAGCTGATATTTTTCCAAACTTTTAGTTACTTTATTTCTTAATATTCTAAGAAAACCTGGAAAGCGCAGACTTTCCAAATAGTTTTCTTTTAAGAACAATATCATGGAACAACATGTATATCTGTACCGATATCTATTGTTTAAGTTAATGCCTTTATCTATTGAACCTTAGGAGGCTCTAAATAATGTTGAAATAATTTTGGGTCAGTTGTATATATGTGTTTGCTTCCACTTACTTTATGTATACATATACACTAAAATGTAAATAGATTAAATTATTTAAAGCACACTGAAGTTAAGCTTTACAGAGAAAGAGATATTACGAAAAGAAAAGTTAAACATTCTGCAGAAAATCAGTAACGTAAATCTAGCCTATGACGTTTCTGAAGCGCGTGATCTAAGCCATGAGCAAGTTCCTCTCCGGAATAGTTACCATCGCGCAGAATTAAAAGTGTCGTTGTCGATTGACCTTTTCCCTTGAAAAGTGTCTTCGGGGATAAGGCTAAGGATAAAGTCTAGCTCACTCGGCAATCACAGAGGCGCACTGGATCTTGAAAATGACACCGACCGTATCGATAACATATTATA
Organism: Saxidomus purpurata; assembly: GCA_022818135.1. Taxonomy (NCBI): domain Eukaryota; kingdom Metazoa; phylum Mollusca; class Bivalvia; order Venerida; family Veneridae; genus Saxidomus; species Saxidomus purpurata. The sequence goes on from JAFMSR010000015.1 coordinate 14,593,713, forward strand.
TGATGCAAGTTGTACAGATCAATGACAAAAATTAAGAATGTTTTAGTATATTTGAGGACCATTCAGAATAATCAGGCAATTTAATGTCAAATAACCCTCGGGAGTGACTCGATAAGCTTCAAGCTTTCTTCACAATCGAGCTAAAAATAAATTAGTATAAACTAAATAAACAATTTATGACTCATCTTGATGTTACAAATTTCAGATATCTAAAATAGTCTTCTGAAAAAGTAAAGTTAAAGGTAAGTATTTCCTCAACCGTGCATGCTTGCTGTTAGAAATCTTGATGAAACGTCAGTCTATGGTAAACGTTTCCTTTCGTGGATATATAATACATATAAAATATGGATAGTTATCTCTAAATATACACCAAGCTAAGAATCCGCTAATAACCAAACCTACAAACGCAGAATAAAACCTCCAACATGAGAAAATGCAGCAGGCAAGGTATAAATTGCAATTCAAGGTCTACATACAATTAACACTTTTACTAAGCGCGAAAGTTAAGGACATCACGCACGCCACAAAGTACCAATAAAAGCATTTAATAAGTGATATCACTAATTAAATACAGAGCTCTCTATTTAAATTAGATACGTCTCTAATTACCTTACTTATTTATTAATCTGCATTTAAGAGATATCTCCTCTGCTTTAAGAGATATTTCTATGAAATCAGAGATAGATCAATCTTTTTTTTATCAAATAGTAAATTGGTTTGGGATACATCACTCCTAAGGACGTCTTAAAAGATGGGGCATCACTCTAACAGACTTCTTTCACGATTGCAAGATTTTAAGATGGCAAACTTTACCTCCCTTGTTTCAGGGGACATCACTCTTACCGACTTATTTTAAGCTGGTAAAATTTACTTTGCCTGTTTCAGGAGATATCACACTTACCGACTTCTTTAAATATATGAAGATGTACCTCCCCTGTGTAAGGGGACATCACTCTTGCAAACTTCTTTTAAGATGGCAAGATTTACTTCCCCTGTTTCAGGAGACATCGCTCTTACCAACTCATTTTAAGATAGCAAGATTTACTTCACCTGTTATGGGGAAATCACTGTTACAGACTTCTTTTAAGATAGCAAGGTCTAGCTCCCTTTTTCAAGGTACATAACTCGTATCTACTTATATTAAGCTGGTAAGATGTATATTCCTTGTCACGTGGCAAAACACCCTTATAGACATCAATCAAGCCATCAACGTTTACCTCCCCTGTGTCAGGCGACAACACTCTCGCCATCTTCTTTGAAAATAGCATGATCTACTTTTCCTGTTTCAGGGGAGATCATTCTTACCAATTTATTTCTATGTTGTAATATTTACCTCTCCTGTGTCAGGTAAGATTACTCTTATACATATCTTTCGAAATGGAAAGATTGACTCACCTCTTTAAGAGGACATCATTCTTACAGACTTCTTTTTAAGATGGCAAAATTTACTTCCCCTGTTTCAAGGGACATAAGTAGGCCCGACTTATTATAATCTGGTAAGATTTATCTCCCTTGATTCATGGAACATCACTCTTATCTTCTTCTTTCACGATGGCAAGATTTACCTCCCCTGTTTCAGGGGATATAACTCTTACCCTTTAATTTTTATTTTGTAATATTAACCTCCCTTGTTTCAGGAGACATCAATCTTACCAACTTATTTTGGGATCGCAAGATTTGCTTCCCCTTGTTTCAGGGGACATCAATCGTACGTACTCTTTTTAAGGTGGCAATATTTGCTTCCCTTTTTTCAAAGGCCGTTCTTAAGCTGGTCAATTTACCTCCCCTGATTTTAAGATGTCATGTTTTACATCCCCTTTTTCATTAACTTTACGGACTTATTTTAAGATGAGAACATTTGCATCCCCTTAAAGTTGTCATAATTAAGCTCCTCTGTTTTAGGATGCCTCAATATCAACAAATTCTTTTAAACCACAGAAGTTATTTCCCTTTTTATTACAAAATATTTTATGAACTGTTGGTCAGATTAAGAGAAAATGTGTGTGACCGTGCGAGCTCATACACACATTACAACAGGAGTCCTGATTTCAAACGAAAACAGGAAAAAATGCAAATTCTGAAAATAATCAGATGTGTGTCCCCGAAGGGGATTTGCAAGTGGTATGAAATTTCAGTACTTTATGGTATTGTATATATATAATATTTTTTAAAAGTTTCCACTAGAAGAAAGAATCGATAAATCAAGAGATAAAAGTGTGACCATGATTGCGATATAGAATTATTTAACGATATTGACATCTTCAATTTTCAAAATATAAAACAAAGAATTTACTTCGTCATTTTCATAGTTTTTCTATATTAGTGAAGCGTATTGTAAACGTATAAACGAAAAAAATCACACCTTTTTCAATGAACATGTACTGTTATCATTGTTTCCCTGTATTATGTGAATTGTTATATCTGTTATATAGTCGGTCAATAGCTATAGCTAATGTTTATTGTATTTGACTAACCGACAATAAATGTAATGTGTGTTGTATTGTATTGTATTGTAGTGCAGTGCAGTGCAGTGCAGTGCATTGTGTGTTGTGTTGTGTTGTGTTGTATTGTATTGTATTGTATTGTATTGTATTGTATTGTATTGTATTGTTGTGTTGTGTTGTGTTGTGTTGTGTTGTGTTGTGTTGTGTTGTGTTGTGTTGTGTTGTTTGTATCCTGTCTGTACTGTGCTGTATGTACTGTACTGTACTGTACTGTACTGTACTGTACTGTACTGTACTGTATTACTGTACTGTATGTATTGTATTGTATTGTATTGTATTGTATTGTATTGTATTGTATTGTATTGTATTGTATTGTATTGTATTGTATTGCGTAACTCGGTGACATAGCATCTCACCAGTACATGTCTAACGAAAGAATTGTCAAGACCACACTTAGAGTTTCAAGGCGATGGGATTCTGTACAAATGCACACATTCATGTCCGGACTGAAACTTCGTCATGCATTGGTGGATTTGAAAATAACATGGCTCATATGTTTATCACATCAAGACGACGTGTTGCGTGTAAGACAAACAACCCTAAATCAAAGGTCAAGGTCACACTTAGAGTTTATAGGTAATGAAACCCCGTATGTATGCACACATTCGTGCCCGGACTGTTACTTTGTCATGCATTGATGTATTTGAAAAATACTTGGCACAAATGTTCACCACATCAAGGCGACGTGCCGTGTGCAAAACCCACGACCCTACCTCAAGGTCACCCAGTTAAAGGTAATGGAAACATGTTTACACGGTAACTGTGCCATACATTGAAGGATTTTAAAGTTACATACGCCTACATGGCACAATTGTTGAGTACATGGAGTTGACAAGTCGCATGCAAGTCCTGCATTCTTAACTTGAAGGTCAAAGTCACACTTTAAGGTTAGACAGTTTAGGAACATGTACTGATATATATATATACATATGTCCGGATTGTAACTTGGTTATACATTGAAAGATTGCAGACTGTGAGACACCTCTTTGAAGGAAATCTCTTGTTTCTTCCACCGATTGGGCCTTATGTTGAAGTGCAATTTGAATTTGCAGGGACACAAAATAAACATTTGTGAAATTATGTCTAAAAAATACCGCACTAAACATGAATTCGCGGACAGTCAGACACGGAGAATATTGCCAAAATTAGAATGCCTGGAATATATACCAGTACTGTGGCTATTTGTCGTTGGTCTGAATGATCTTTTCTGTACTGAAATGAGGGAGAATAGTTTCAGATAAGCACAAGTCTTTTTATAGTGTGAAGGCCAACTTTTAGAATTTAACAGCTGATCCTGGTTAGAAGTGGTGCGCGCGAAATAATACATGTTCAAGATTTTGAGTTTGCAATTCATTTCTGCTTTTGTCGTTGATATGATTAACGACATTATGTATAGAAAAACTTTTTTCTCTCAAATTATTTAACTCTGATCCTGTTGGCGGCAGTAGATTCCACCCTGCGACCACTACAGATCAGCACGTGTTTTTCGTGTCTTCCGACCGACCTTAACCTTTTACTGCTGATCTCAAACTTCTTTATAAAAATATATAAAAAAAGAGCAATTTTCAAGTGTTTAGAGCAAAAAAAGGGGCAAAATAGAGAAATAAAAACCTGCCGACTGACCAACTTTAATTTGCTGACAAGGAGACCCGTAACACATGTACAGTAAACTCCGTATATAACGACTCCGGATGTAGCAAAATTCGGATATAAAAAAAAAAACATTTCTCGGCCCGATTTTTTTTACTTTATTTATTTTATATGAAAATGTTATACGGGTATAACAAACTTCGGATATAGGGAACTAATTTAAATGGTCCGAAGGAGTTCGTTATAAACGGAGTTTACTGTATTGTTTTGTTTGGCTAAAGTCTGCGTCGTCATGGTCTGTGCCGTTCATTGTTCCGTCAGTAGGCTTTCATTGAGCACCGATTTGAAGAATATATAGCACTGTCCAAATGGAAAGATGGACACATTCATTTTAAAAGCATAGCAGGGTCTGTGTTTAATAAAAGAAATATAGCTTTGGTTATTTGCAACAATAGAGTACGGGTAAATGAAAAATACAAAATAGTAAATACAATTGACTGTATGTCAGGTATTATGATAGTCATGCAATATAATAATAATAATAATAATAATAATAATAATAATAATAATAATGATATAAATAATAATAATAATAATAATGATAAATGCTGATGATGAAAAATAAATATAATAGTTTTTATTTTCAATGCGGTCATCTTTTAACAATCAGTTTAAGAAATGTGCATTTCATAAATAATATAAATGACCGGTTGTAGAAAGCTTACATAATGATGCGTGTACGAGGTCACATGGTCACATACCGTTTCCAGCAAGGAGTAAAGACATTACTCAAGGAAAAGTAGTGTTTGGTGACAACTATTCTATGAACATTCCTCACTGGGGTATTGTTCACTGTGCTTTAATCAGTAATTGTCAATATTATTGAGTAATGTTCGCTAAACACAGTTCCCTATACGGTGAATACTTTTGACTGAACTGCACAGTGAGTATTATCCATTACCTCAAGTGAATTAAGGTCAATGAATTAAGTAAATTAACCCTGCTCATTGGTTTAAGTGCAGTGAGTTTTATTAAATGAGTAGTGTTCAGTGGTCAAAGTTCACTACTTTATGCAAATTCGTCTGACTGAACACTGAGTGCAGCATTCAATATAGGCACTAAAAGCTGCTCATTAATAAAATGTATACTGAGTAATGGTTCGTATTGTATCTAGGACCAGAGGTATCGATGCTAAATGGAGCTTTTATCAAATAATTTAGAGGTAGAATGAATATACTGGTACTGGCTAAACCATGATGTATGGAAAGTCTATACGACACCCTTACTTTGGTGCAGCTTTTGGGGCACTGAGGTTGGCAGTATATTTTGTGAGTACTACTTATCTATATCAATAAACAATGCTAACTGAGCAATTTTCACTTTCATTCAATGATAACAGATATATAAAGGTCACAAGCATTTGAAAGTCGCGCAGTAAAAAGTAAGTATATTCACGTGAGAGCAGTTACAATATGCAGTGAGTGGTTTAGGGTTGAGACCACAAACTTGTCTGTTTTCAAAATGAAGACCTTTGTGCAAAACTGTATCGTTTAATACAAAAAATGATACAAGAAATTTAGCAAGGTTCGAGTCTGAAATCAGAAAATTGAAACTGGGAGGGATATGGAATTTTGAATAACATTAATTCAATTACGGGTATGTATGTCGTTGTTTTTGATTGGCGCATTAAACATAGGGTTTTCTGTCAAAAACTTTCGAATTGTTTAACACTACTACAGTGAATGTCAAGGTTACTGTGACTTAAACATAAACGAAACCTTCTCAATAAAGGTAAGTATAGGTTAAACTACACATATACTGACCAAAGTGGTTGAAAAGCAAGCTTATATGGAAACCTAGTCGTGTACTTATTTAAACATCCTCCTATATTCTGATTTGGTGACTGTACCCTTTTTCGATAGATGCAAACAATGCAAATAGCAAGAGTGAATAATTTATAAGCGGTGAGTACGAAACTGCAGTCGACCTTTGTGCTTTTCGTAAAAGACTGAGCAAACTACAAATGTGAGACTAAGATTTCAACCTTTGTTATCAATAAAAATCATAGAAGCAATATAGAGGAGTCATTTGGGTAGGGCACTTCTCTTTCCCGGCAGCAAAAAGGACAGGGTCCAAATTATACTGTTTACTTGCATGTTATCATTGAATTCTATACAGAAATTACTACATGAAGACACATCTTCCACATAACGAACCTGATGACCTGATGAAATATTCACATATGTGACAAACGCTTTCCACATAAATTGCCTGACGAAATATTCACCTATGTGACAAACGCTTTCCACATAACGAACCTGACGAAATATTCACCTATGTGACAAACGCTTTCCACATAACGAACCTGACGAAATGTTCACCTATGTGACAAACGCTTTCCACATAACGAAACTGAGGAAATATTCACCTATGTAACAAACGCTTTCCACATAACGAACTTGAAGAAATATCACAAACGCTTGGGTGCTAACACCTGGGTGAGCGGATAACGATAACAGTATAAAAATAAGACATCCAAGACAGAAAGAAACTGTTAAAACTTTTATAATTAAAATATTAGTTTTCTTTCTTAAGTAATTATTGAAAACGTTAGTATCATCTGTAATTCATGTGTTGTTTTTTGTGCTGCAGGGACTCGTGACCTGAAACACATCAAACATACTTTTTCAACTTGTATTTCATACTGAAACTGTCATTAACACCATCTGCAAATGTCATATATGTTTTAAAATGATGCACTGCTAAAAATATATTTTCGGTTTTTAGCTCACCTGGCTACGCCAGGGTGAGCTTTTCTGATCGATGATTGTCCGTCGTCCGTCGTCCGTCAACATTTTGATTCAAATGACATCTCCTCTGAAACCTCTAGGCCAATGTTGATAAAACTATGCAGGAATGTTCCTTGCATGAAGCTCTACCAAAATTGTTCAAAGAATTCCATTCCATGCAGAACTCTGGTTGCTATGGCAAAACATAGGAAAAACTTTAAAAATCTTCTTCTCTGAAACCACAAGGCCTAGAGCTTAGATATTTGGCATGTAGCATTGTCTAGTGGACCTCTACCAAGATTGTTCAAATTATGACCCCCGGGTCAAAATTGACCCCGTGCGGGTGGGCCCTTAGTTTTTGCATAGGAATATATAGGGAAAACTTTAAAAATCTTCTTCTCTGAAACCACAAGGCCTAGAGCTAAGATATTTGGCATGTAGCATTGTCTAGTAGACCTCTACCAATATTGTTCAAATTATGACCCCCGGGTCAAAATTGACCCCGCACCGGGGGTCACTTAGTTTTGCATAGGAATATATAGGAAAAACTTAAAAAATCTTCTTCTCTGAAACCACAAGGCCTAGAGCTTAGATATTTGGCATGTAGCATTTGCTAGTGGACCTCTACCAATATTGTTCAAATTATGAGCCCCGGGTCAAAATTGACCCCGCCCCGGGGGTCACTTAGTTTTGCATAGGAATATATAGGAAAAATTTTAAAAATCTTCTTCTCTGAAACCACAAGGCCTAGAGCTTAGATATCTGGCATGTAGCATTGGCTAGTGGACCTCTACCAAGATTGTTCAAATTATGAGCCCCGGATCAAAATTGACCCCGCACCGGGGGTCACTTAGTTTTACATAGGCTTATATAGTAAAAACTTTAAAAATCTTCTTCTCTGAAACCACAAGGCCTAGAGCTTAGATATTTGGCATGTAGCATTGGCTAGTGGACCTCTACCAATATTGTTCAAATTATGACCCCCGGGTCAAAATTGACCCCGCACCGGGGGTCACTTAGTTTTGCATAGGAATATATAGTAAAAACTTTAAAAATCTTCTTCTCTGAAACCACAAGGCCTAGAGCTTAGATATTTGGCATGTAGCATTGCCTAGTAGACCTCTTTAAAGTTTGTTCAAATTATGCCTCTGGGGTCAAAATTGACCTTGCCCGGGGGGGATCATTTGTTTTACAAAGGCGTATATAGGAAAACTTATTTGGTATATAACATTATCTAGTGATCTTCCACCAGGCAAGTGGACTTGTACCAAGGTGAGCGATATAGGGCCATCTTGGCCCTCTTGTTATATGATATTAAGGCATTGACAATATTTTTAAACGTTATTCATCTTACTTCAAAGTCAGAACATTTAGTCTATTCAAAGCAATTATAAATGTGCTTTATTAACTGGTTTATTCTGAACAATATAAAAAAGCTTACATCATAATGTAGCTCGCTGTTACAATAAATGGACAGGATACCAAATGCGGTGGAAATATCATCATTATAGCCTTCATAGTTCTCTCGTTCATCTTGGGTCTCAAAGCTTCCTTCTCTGTCGCCATCTCTAGCACCATTGCTGTATCTATCGCTCTCTTCAATTGCTCTGTCACGTCCGTCATCAGTAATAATGTCACTTACAAAAACATTGGTCTCAGTACCACCATTTCCGATATGATTATCACTAACATCGTCATCAAGAACAGTGTGCTTTTTTCCATCTGTCTTCAAACCAATATCATTTCTGTCATCAGAACCACGACGTTAATTTATGTCTTCATGACCTATTCTCTCCATGCTGTTATACTTGTCACCATCAACATTTTCACCATCACCATGCATTTTGCC
>JAFMSR010000015.1:15206471-15217969 GCA_022818135.1 Saxidomus purpurata
CCAGGTCCATCCTGTTGTGTCCAGGCTGTGTGATCCTATAGAAGGAACCGATGCTGCCCATATAGCTGAATGTTTAGGTGAGTTACATGTACTTATAGCAGAATATGTGGGGTGTAGATGAGTTACCGTATTCCGCAGTTTAAACGCTCCCTGCCCCATATTTTTGAAAAAGACGAAAAAAAGTCATTTTGGGTCTGGAATAATTGCCCCCTGGGTCAAAAAAGTAACAAACCTAGGAGTGTTTATACAGAGAAAGGTACATGGTACATATAGTTTTAGCATAACCTGTGAGGTAAAGGTGAGGTTTAACAGCTGCCAGTGGGTAGCCTAAGTATTAGGAAGGGTAGATAATTCTCTCTAAACTTTCCGGTGTTTAAAGTTCTTGGGTTTTAACTCCCTCTGCCTATCGGACACTTGTATTTGAAAAAGTTGACAGATCCTTATGGAGCATGACAGTGAAGTTCTTATCTCCTTACCAGGAACAGTGATTAGGTTACCTGCCTTTGTTCACATTTGTGAAATACAGTTGAAATGGGGATTAAACCTGAAGGGGAAAGGAAGGCGATTGGTTAAACCAGTTTCAGTGTGTTTTTATATTTGCTAATTTTTGTGAATGAAGCACTTCATGAATTTATCAAACTCGCTAAAATAGCAAGCTCATGATTATATGAAATAATGCTTGCTCGCAAATGGAAAAACTAGATAGAAAATTGGAAAATCAGGAAATATACAACTCGCAAATATAAAGACTTCACAAATACAGTACATGTATATTGAGCTTTATCACCGTTTGTTACAGGTTTAGATGCGTCAGGTTATCGCCACGCTGGTACAGCATCATGATGAAGATGACGATGATGCACTACTGGGCGGAGTGAAAATCACTGATGAGGAAAAATATAAAGATTGTGAAAGACTGAAAATTACCTGTCCGGCAGAAACTTGCGGAAGGGAGATAATTCTTGATGCTCCACTGACTGGAGCAGTAAGTACCTATACAAGTTATATTCATACGGGCTGACTAGACAGATTATCTCCCCTGATGGTTAACCAATAGTCAAGTTAACAGTTTTATATCACTTTCATAACATGAACCATTTGGAGTTTTTGTCGGCATATTTTGTATCCTGTTTCCTTTTGTAAAAATTTGAATATTATATCATCAGCTGATGACCAAATTTAAAACATCTCATTGCATCTTTATACAGTCAAACCTGTGAACAAAGACCACTGATAGAAAGACGCTATGGTGGTCTTTGTTGACAGGTGTTCTTTATTCATAGCTGTTTCCACAATAGCTGAAAATGTGCAGTGTTTTGTCCCTGTTGGTATTTATTCACAGGGTGGTCTTTTATTTGGAGACGGTCTTTAACACAGGTGTGACTGTACATGCAAGCTGCTGTTGTTTTGATACATGATTTTTTTGTTGTTTACAGGATATATACCTCGAGGCATCACTTGGCAAGTGTCCAAACAACCAGTGTAATACAAAACCTTACGAAAATACAGCTGTCATTGCCAATAAAGTCACAAATGCAATCCGAGCAAAAATAAAAACTTATTACCAGGTAAGTGTAGTGAATTATGCTCAAACTTACAATGTGTCTTAATTCACCAATCTTCTTATTGTGTTAAAAGATATTTATGTACCTTTAGAATGAATGGTCTTCGTTTAGTGATATGCCAGAGTGGTTCTGTTGGTCAGATTGCTAGGTAAGTTTGTCTGGACTTCGAGCTTTTAGGGCTTTCCTTTGAAAATATGTCAACACTATCTGACCACAGGTACTGTTTTAGGTCAAACTACTTTAGTTTGTCTTGGGAAGCCCTGTGTTTGTATGTAGTTTCATTACGGTTTGTGCTTTTATTTAAATTTTATATGTTTAGGTCAGAATGCAGTTTTTCATATGCTGCCATCGTCTAGATAAAAAGATAATGTTAGTTACAGCTAGGACTGACACCAGGCAACAACTTTTTGCATTTACAGTTACTTTGTTTGCATTTACAGTTACTTCGTTTGCATTTACAGTTACTTCATTTGCATTTACAGTTACATCATTTGCATTTACAGTCACTTCGTTTACAGTTACAGTTACTTCATTGTTAATAGGTCAGTCATTCATGGAAAATCGCTAGTGGTGCACACGTATCATAAGATGAAATGTAACTGTATTTTTTGCAGGGATGGATGAAATGTGAGGACTCGGCATGTCACACGCGATTACAGAAAGTGCCGCTGATGTTTCAGCGGGGTCGTCCCATATGTCCCGTATGTAATAGGGGTTTCCTGCAGTTAGAGGTAAATATTATATGTATCTGATTAAAGTTGTTATGGATATTGAACAGTCTGATTTAGAAATGGAGAGGTCTAAATATCTATTTCTTGTAAAGTAGAGTTAGACTAAATATTTTTTGTAGTGAATGAGGACCTACTTAACATATGTAAACGTAAAATTTGGGGTAGTTTTAAAGAAAACAACATGTTAGAATCAAAATAATCAATGCCTTACATGTTTAAATTATCGTTGAATAAAATACGGTCAGTCGTTCTGGATGCAAGAAATCAAATTGTTCGTGCTTGATGCTCCTTGACTGTATTTTATTCAACAATCAAATTCTGAGAGGCACCGATTACTTCTTAACTAAAATGATACTACTCTCTTTTTAACTCAACCTGGCTACGCCAGGGTGAGCTTTTCTGATCGATGATTGTCCGTCAGTCCGTCAACATTTTGATTCAAATGACATCTCCTCTGAAACCTCTAGGCCAATGTTGATAAAACTATGCAGGAATGTTCCTTGCATGAAGCTCTACCAAAATTGTTCAAAGAATTCCATTCCATGCAGAACTCTGGTTGCTATGGCAACAAATAGGAAAAACTTTAAAAATCTTCTTCTCTCAAACCACAAGGCCTAGAGCTTAGATATTTTGCATGTAGCATTGTCAAGTGGACCTCTACCAAGATTGTTCAAATTATGACCCCGGGTCAAAAATTGACCCCGCGGGTGGGCACTTAGTTTTTGCATAGGCATATATAGGAAAAACTTTAAAAATCTTCTTCTCTGAAACCACAAGGCCTAGAGCTAAGATATTTGGCATGTGGCATTGTCTAGTGAACCTCTACCAAGATTGTTCAAATTATGAGCCCCGGTCAAAATTGACCCTGCACCGGGGAGGTCACTTAGTTTTACATAGGCTTATAAAGTAAAAAACTTTAAAAATCTTCTTCTTTGAAACCACAAGGCCTAGAGCTTAGATATTTGGCATGTAGCATTGTCTAGTGGACCTCTACCAAGATTGTTCAAATTATGATCCCCGGATCAAAATTGACCCCGCACAGGGGGTCACTTAGTTTTACATAGGCTTATGTAGGAAAAACTTTAAAAATCTTCTTCTCTGGAACCACAAGGTCTAGAGCTTAGATATTTGGCAGGTAGCATTGTCAAGTGGGCCTCTACCAAGATTTTTCAAATTATGACCCCCGGATCAAAATTGACCCCGCACGGGGGGGTCACTTAGTTTTACATAAGCTTATATAGTAAAAACTTTAAAAATCTTCTTCTCTGAAACCACAAGGCATAGAGCTTAGATATTTGGCATGTAGCATTGGCTAGTGAACCTCTACCAAGATTGTTCAAATTATGACCCCCGGGTCAAAATTGACCCCCCACGGGGGTCACTTAGTTTTACATAGGCTTATATAGGGAAAACTTTAAAAATCTTTTTCTGAAACCACAAGGCCTAGAGCTTAGATATTTGGCATGTAGCATTGCCTAGTAGACCTCTTCAAAGTTTTTTCAAATTATGCCCCTTGGGTCAAAATTGACCTTGACCAGGGGGGATCATTTGTTTTACAAAAGCGTATATAGGAAAACTTATTTGGTATACAACATTATCTAGTGATCTTCCACCAGGAAAGTGGACTTGTACCAAGGTGAGCGATATAGGGCCATCGTGGCCCTCTTGTTTGGTATATAACATTATCTAGTGATCTTCCACCAGGCATGTGGACTTGTACCAAGGTGAGCGATATAGGGCCATCTTGGCCCTCTTGTTTCAGTACACAGGCAGTGTGTTGTAGACACAGATGTGTTATGTTTTTCAGTACACAGACAGTATGTTGTATACACAGATGTGTTTCTATCAGCACTTGTTTGATTTAGACAGGGCCAGCTTTCAGCTCACTGGAAAAGAAAAAGGTAAACTTTTGTCACTACATACTGGTGTGTGTTTTTTCTTATGAAAAAGAAAATGAAATTTATTATCTGTACAGTAGAATTCCGCTATTACGACCACCTTCCGTACTTTTGATAACTGGTCTTAATAGCGGAATGGTCTCAATAACGAGTTGACTTAATAAGACCCATCTGTCATTCATGACAATACTCTAGTGTCAGCCTAATCATACTTTTCTTTTGCTTTCTGTACAGTAAATATGTACGATAAACAAAATCAGAGAAAATAAATAAAAAAGATTTGCACATGCACGTAAATTGATCGATCAGAAGCGACTTCAAATGAGTGTGTTAAATTAATGATTTAAAAAAAAAAAGTTTTCATTCTTGTGCAGCAGAAGATAAATTGATTTACTCGCGAAGTAATTGCCCGGTTGCAGATCATCATAATAACTGACTCAAATGTGTACAAACATAATGTGTACATGTCGTGCAAATTATTCTGCAGTTTGGTCCGTAATTTCTCAAGTTAACAATCGGGATTGCTCTCTCAGTTTATTAATCCTCAACTGTCATTTACATCCTTTTGTTATCCAATTAAGGTTTCATACGATAGATCAAAAATATTTCACACCCTACATCTTGTAATTGACATAATCAACAAAGGGACACACGTGTGTAGATAACTTCTGGAGGTGCGCGGCGGGATAAAATACAGTGGTAATGTCCGGAGGCACTAGACAGGGATAAATGCTGTGGTCTGTTTAGCGGATAATAAAACAGTTTAAATCGCTTATTGGTGACAGGTTACAATGGTCGCTTTAGTGGAATAGCGGGGTGGTCGCTTTACTGGTACAAACGACCAATAGAAAATATAATAAAAACAGTTGGTTCTTTAAAATAATGGTCGTAATAGCGGTGTGGTCGCATTTTCGGCGTGGTCGTAATGCGGAATTGTACTGTATTTGTCAATGCACTCATGCCAGAGATTGACCACAAACTAAGAAAATGTTGAAACTTTTGGTATGTTTTGATATAAAATTAAGTCATTATCATTAGAAACCACAAGTTTTAGTATAGAAGAAAAATGTAGTTAACTGTTCATGGTTTTCTTCTTTTCAGACAAAATGATAGAGATAAAGAAGGATGCGGACCTATGCAAGGCATACTCATCACTGAAGATAGTGACGGATCGCTGGTTGAGGAAGAACGCATACTCTGAAGTCAACCTTGATAAACTTTTTGAAGGACTTTTCTCGATGAAATAATCACTTGGTTGTTATTGTAGCTATGGCAACCAGTTAACTCTCCCTCAAAAACAATGTAGTTTTTCTGACACAAGGGCTATATGTTTCATCCATGCTGGCATATATCTGGCATACACCTTTATAACGAGACCCCTTTGCTGACAATGCATGGGAAACCTCTTGGCTATTTAAAAAGAATAGCGGCTTGGGTGAAGCATATCAGTCATACTGCTTTAAGCCTCAAACGAGGATGGTCGACCCAAAAAGCACATATACAAACAAAAGGATGAAGCATATAGTCCTAATTATTTATAATTGATTTTTCATCAGTCTGGTTGTCCAAAAACTTTCACTCACTTTCAGATTTCTGCGAGGCGATAATTAATCTACAGCAAAAAGATTTTGGTTTATGCGCTTCATGTTTTATTGAAATTGGGAAGCATCCAACTGTATACCTCATTGCGTTATGGAATCTGGTTACTCGCATGTCTCCCCTTGGAAGACATGCTTTTGATGCAGTAGCACAGTTCACTATGTAAAGAGATCTAGCTACATGCTACTTATTTTAAAAACAAATTTTTCTAAATAGAAAAATGTTGCCCACTAAGAATATATATTTAAAGAATTGTTGCCAGTTTCACCACCCCATTGGGGCCTCATCTCTAAGTTGTTAAAGGGTTTAGTAGCAGCTTTTGTGGTCATCATTGCAAAATAACTGTAACCACTAATAATTAAATAACAGGACAGTAAAGAATTTGAGCCAGACTTCTTGATTGGCGGGGGGGGGGGGCATGGTTCTTGCAGAGATGGAAGTGCTCTGATGACATCAGGTGTCTTTGTTTTATAACAGAAAGTGCTGAAATTGGGAAGGATTTATTGACAAACAAAAAGCATATTCATTTTTGGGCTAATGTTAATAGAACTGATTCTTTAGGTCAAGTTTGAAACTTTTTTGTACACAAAATACTGGGCATTAACTTGTAGTGAAAATCTTTGCACCACGTGTGTTCTTTGTTGAAATGTGTTCATTTACCGGTATATATGCACACTGCTTTTGCAGGATAGTTATTTATTTTTAATTGCAGTAGAACTATAGTTATTTACAATTTGAATGATGTACATGTAGAGTTATTTAATGCATGAAAATAATGTGCAGTACATTTTCAAAGAGAAAACACCTGCATTACTAGTTTTTAAACACTTTCATGAGCCAATTGTGGGTGTTTGCAAGACAAATTTTGGCAGGCATGATTTTTGGCATGGACCTATATACACAGATTGGCAAACTTCCAAAAAAAAAAAATTTGTAAGAAGCGGCCCATAATGCCTGAAAACTATAAATCTCCAATCCCAAAAAATTTTGACATCCCTTTATCCCCAGCATTCATGTACTGTCCTTAACTTGTACTCCTAATAATTTTGCTAGGGTTAGCTATTGAAGGTCGTGATGGCAATGCATTTTCATGCACCAGATGCAAACATTTAGCAACTGTATATAAACTATATAATCTAGTGCTATGTATACAATTTTTCATGTACAAAACTGAAGAGGATTGCTGTTGTGTACAAAGGAATTGGCATGCATGCATTAACTGTAAATAAATTCTTAATATCGGTTTGCAGGAATTTTGTACATGTATGTAATGCAACATATATTTAGTAATAAAATTGATGATCTGGTAATGCATTAACTTTTTAGTTTGAGACAATAGTACCAGAACGAGAAGTGTTTAGTAGAAGATGCAATATATTAGAATTTAGCATGCCCTTTAAGCCCCCTTCGAAGATGAAGGAGTATACTTATTTGTACATGTTTATGTGTTAGTCGGTATACCAAACATTGTTCGAGAATGCTTTGGCCTAGGTTCGTCAAAACTTGGTATGTCATCACATGTATGGGTCAATTAATTTTGAGATGAAGGTCATAGTGACATTCAACAGGCAGTATGTTGAGAATGCATTGGTTTAGTGCCCTTGGGTTGACGAGATGGTCATCTTCAGCAGACAAATTTGTCCAATCAATAGCTAGACTGCTGGGGAAAACCAAGTTCAAACCAAGAGGACTAATAGGATCCTGTGTCACTGAAAAGTTTCACCACCCCATTGGGGCCTCCTCTCTAAGGTGATTTTTTTTTCAAGTTACAGTCATAAAGAACTTAGTTGTTGTAAGTTTATTATACCCCCGAAACGAAGTTTGGGGGGGTATATACATATAGGAGTCACCCGGTGGTTGGTCGGTCAGGCGGTCTGTTGCATTTTTCCTTGTCCGGAGCATAACTTGAAAACTACTTGTTGGAATTCAATACAACTTCATACAATGGTCAAGCACATTGAGAGGAAGTGCAGTGCACAAGAACCATAACTCCATCTTGACTCATTACAGAGTTATTGCCCTTTGTTTTCCTTGTCCGGAGCATAACTTGAAAACTACTAGTTGGAATTCAATACAACTTCATACAATGGTCAAGCACATTGAGAGGAAGTGCAGTGCACAGGAACCATAACTCTATCTTGAGTATTTACAGAGTGATTGCCCTTTGTTACTTTTCCTTGTCCGGAGCGTAACTTGAAAACTTCTGGTTGGAATTCAATACAACTTCGTACAATGGTCAAGCACATTGAGGGGAAGTGCAGTGCACAGGAACCATAACTCTAGCTCGACTAATTACAGAGTTATTGCCCTTTGTTACTTTTCCTTGTCCGGAGCAGAACTTGAAAATTACCAGTTGGAATTCAATACAACTTCATACAATGGTAAAGTACATTGAGAGGAAGTGCAGTGCACAAGAACCATAACTCCATCTTGACTAATTACAGAGTTATTGCCCTTTGTTACTTTTCCTTGTCCGGAGCATAACTTGAAAACTACTGGTTGGAATTCAGTACAACTTCATACAATGGTCAAGTACATTGAGAGGAAGTGCAGTGCACAGGAACCATAACTCTATCTTGAGTCATTACAGAGTTATTGCCCATTTTTATGTTTCCTTGTCGCAGAGCATAACTTGAAAACTACTGTTTGGAATGCAATACAACTTCATACAATGGTCCAGCACAATGAGAGGAAGTGCAGTGTACAAGAACCATAACTCTATCTCGACTAATTACAGAGTTATTGCCAAGAACAATATCTCTTTTATTTATTTTTTGCAAGGTATTGTCACTATGACTCCTCAGTTTATAAAGCAGTCTTTCGGGGGTATTAATCACATTTAATGATAGCTCTAGTTTAATCAGTAATACTACTTTCAGACAAGACTTCTTGAGTTTCTATACAGAATAGTTAAGAAAAACACTACATCCCTTTAAGGGCCTCATTTTTGTAAAAATCCAGTTTCTAAATTTCCCATTGTTAGAGAGCTCAAAGTTGATTATTTGTGCCAAACAAAATCAAATTCCGACTAGCCTTGTCAGAAAAAAGCAGCTTTTTTAAAATTTCACATCTCTGAGGGGTATTTCTTTTTCTGCATCTTGCAGTGATACAGAACTCGGTTGCAAGTTCAAGTAATCAGTACTATTATTTTCAGAAAACAAAAATAGAATATTTAAGAAAAGCGCTACACCCCCTTAAGGGACCTCACTTCTAAAAAAATCTGGAAGTGTATTGTGTAGATATTGGAAAGATTGATCATTAAATTATTTAAGCCAATTACAATTTAATTTTGATAACCAGTTTCAGAGAAACAGAATTTTAATGTTTTTATATTGAATATAGAAGAAAATAATTAAAGGGCAATAGCTCTGGAGATACTAATCCAACCTTGACGAAAGTTGTGTGTATGTTGCAGCATTATGCTATTGTACACTTGTCGTAAGTTTCATGAAATCTATCCATTTGTTCTTGAATTAGGACTCCGGACGGACAGACAGCGCAAAAACAATATCCCTCCGCCTTTGGCGGGGGAATAACAATAGCAGAAAGCCTAAGTTTTGACCAGGACTCCTGATTTTGCCTATATAAGCAGTGTCAAAATCAAGTTACCCATCCATTAGCCCAGTAGTTTCAGAGATGTCTTTTGAAGGAAAAATAAACCAACGGCGAGCAATCACAGGTGAGCTAAGAAAAAGGCCAAGATGAGTAAAATACACATTCTAAATTTAATTCACTTGGTTTTAATTTATTAACTTAAGAAATATATGTTCCTAACAAATACTGAGCAGTAGCTCAACAAACATGCATGTAAACTATTCATGTAGCATCGGATCAGCTTCTGAGGTTAAATGATTTAGATTATCAAACCTCTTGCTGATTGAAGGTCATGGGTTTGAGTTCTGCAACCAGACTTGCTCGCAAATTTGCAAACTGATAATGTGAAGTCTAGGAAACATATCTTGAAAGAAAGAAGTTTTTCTCTTCCACAAAAATTCAATACAAAATCTTTAAATAACAATTGCAGAAGTTAACAATACTGTAATAGGAACAATGACAGCATCAACCAGGCCTTACATCTTCATCTTGTACTACCCATGAACACATTGCAGCACTGCGAGAGACTAGCAACCTCACTTTTTATTTTACAAAGGTGACGTATAATGCAATGTTAATGATTTGCAGCGATCAGTTCATTCTTCAAGTATACCACTTCGTCACATCCAGTTAGAATGCAAAAGCTTCATAGGTCTGACTATGTCTATATGTTTCTCATGATTTCTACAAAGGAACAAATAAATAACGATTGCAACAAGAAATACAAATAATCATTGTTGGGCCAGCACACTGGTTGTTCAACACATTAAACTCCATACTGATCTTTATGGCTGTATCACAAAGACAAGATGGTTGATAAAATGAAACTATCACAGTCTTGGACCACCACTGTTAAACTTCTCCTAACAACTCCACATCTTCAAGCCCGTGAAACAATAATTTTTTCCAAAATTTGATAACTAAATCTTGCATTCATCAATTTTTCTTCTTTTTTCTTTTTGAGTGCCTGATCTTCCTCTTGTTCTCGTTCGTACTCCTGCATTAGATTTTGCTGGGTTTCTGGCAGAGCCGGGCAGTAGCGACTAAATTCCATGGAATATTCACCTTTGCCTTCAGTCGCTGATCTTAGCTCCGTTGAATAACTAAACATGTTGTTAAGGGGTACCTGTTAACATAAAATTATAGAATATTGTACAGACCAATAGCAAGAACATATACATTGTAATTCTTTTTAAGCAAACAATTTGTTTCACTAGTGATTTAATGAAAACATGGCTCTGAATTGCACCCAAGAGTCAACGGAGAACATCTGTAACATACTTGTGACGAGATGTGGGTAATTCACTAAGGCATAAAGATCAGGCAGGCGAGAGAGTTGAGTGGTTAACTTTCTGGATTACAAAACGTTAGAGTGACATGCCGCAAAAAGAAAATGCAGACAAAGATTTGTTCACAGTTTTCTTACCTCACAAAATATTGAGAAATAGCCATCATTATTCTCTGTTTGTGTCACAATACCATTCCTCCTTGAGAGTCCTTGCATCACTGAACTCTGGAATTCCGAGGGGGCAGTCACCTCAAGGTTCATCACAGGTTCTAAGATTTGCCAGGACCCATCCACAAAAACTGTGATACAAGAAAAGTATACGTGTTTGGTGAAGATTGGATATAGACCTTCAATTTGCTAATCTGGTTGATTTTTTGAAGAGATAGTATGCCCATAAACATTTTAACCCTGAACGAAAACAAATCAAACTAAAATTGCTTTAATTGATAAAAACATCCATGCATGCCGAAGACCTAGACTGGACATGAAATTGCTGACACATGGACGGCAGGAACAGCACAAACATAATAATGATCAGTGTATGGTAATGTCGGATTCCCAGCAGGTTTTTCGTAAATCATCGAGGCTGAACATCCCATTTAACATGCGGATCTCCTCTTGGTAGTAAAGCATCCCGTTAAGTTTTGCTGCATTCCAGCCCGCAGTTACCGAGAGATAGTGCAGACAAATATATGCGACAGACTGAATAGCGAGGACCATTACTGTATACATATATCCCCTTACCTTTTGGCAGGGGATAAAAATATTACATACTCAGTACATGTATAAAGTACTAGTACCTTTTCATGGCTTTAACAGCTCA
>JAFMSR010000015.1:15218469-15235474 GCA_022818135.1 Saxidomus purpurata
ATCTTTGGAACAAACACATCAAGGTAAATATTTACCAGATAATGTGCTTCTCCAGAAAAGTATGGCTCTTTGTTGTATCATATTGTGTGAATATCTAAACATCTCCATATTTTAAAGAGAACTTGACAAAAATCTATCAAGTAGTCACAAACTACAACTGGAATTAAAAGTGAAAGAACTCTGCGGAATTTGTTATAGGATTGTTTGAATTTGTTGTTCATGCTTTGGGATTGTGAAGAGCATCTTATAATACTGTAAACATTATTTTGTTAGTGAGGTTTCTATTTTCACAAATCTTCATAAATGAACCACATCGTGAATTCATCAAATTTTTCTAAATTTTCTGTCATAAGATTTCAGATAGTACTTATTTAGCTCTATGAGTCTTGCTTGTGGATTTAAGAAATCTCAAATGAATAGAAGATTAGAAAATGGTGAAATAAAAAAATTGCAAAAAATAAAGATGTTTACAGTAGTAAGAACATCAAAGTACTTTCGTTTCAGTCTAGAAAGGTTGTTGATTGACAGAAAGATGAAAGGTCCAGGATGGCTAGATATCAAATGTCCACGTAAGTTTTGAGGGTTTACTAAAAAAAACTGTTGCAGGTCCTTCGTATTTCATTTAAGTTACTACATTTTTGCAGTCAACTCATTTTGTCTATCAAATTCCCTTGATGAATATTCCATCCTTAGGATTGCTGTAGCAGTTAAGTTCTTCACCATAGATAAAAATTTGAGTTTGGTGGGGGGCGTTGTACCATCACTCTTTGTCAATATCCTATCCTAAAATTTTTAATTAATGTAAGTATTGGATACATAAGCATTTAACCATTTGTTTTTTTTAGGATGCATAAGTCTGCCTAGGTTTTGAGTACAAGTTATCTCCCCTTAGGCACTAATATTCAAATGTCTAAATGTAGACAGAGCCGCTGTGGCGCAGTGGTAGCACGTTTGCCTCGGGATCAGGGGGCCCCGGTTTCGATCCCTACCATAGCCATGTCGGTAGTGCCCTTAGGCAAGACACAAATAATTCCACATTGCCTGTCCCTTCGAGGTTGATTCCATCTGGAATGAGTCTCGAGAGCGATTAATCTAAGTTGTAAGAACTTGTTTCGCAATCGAGAATAAATAAAGTAGTATAATATATATATATATAATATATACAGATTGTATTTGAAGTAAATTTTCTTTTCAGAGATCACAACTCCTCCTGTGAGTTGGTGTAAACTAGAGGTAATGTATTGATTTCTTTTCATCTGTGTACAATTTCTGTTTCTGTGTGTAAAAGTGCATACGGTATATAGTAGGGCAGTGTAATTTGAAGTTTTTTACACACTTGTGTATTACTTGTCCATATGCCAGCCTGTAGGCAACTGTTGAACATTCAAGATAGTGAGAAGACAGTTACACGAGGTGCAGAAGTTTTCAGACCAGGGAAATGCTGAGAAACAATGTACATGTCTCTGCAGAATATTATGAAAGATTATTTAATTTTTCACTACTACCATGAGTTTCCCAGTTCACTAATTTAAAAATCTTGCGAAAGATGATTTAAATTCTTCTTTCACACATTAAAAATTTGAGAATAAGTCTGTCTGCTCACAAATCAGGATATACTCGACTATTTACCAGTGCTCACACTGGCAGTTTATAAATAATAGCCATAAATTTTTCATGAAAAAAAAAAATAGCCAAAGTCTGCGCGTTGTCGTATTGACATGACCAGAAAAATACCATTTGAATATAACTGGTCCTTTTTTTGCCAATATAGGTCTTGTTCAGTTTTTGTTGGCAATGGGTATTTTACTAAATGGTTCATGTGCAGTGCTGTTACTGTCCAAGACACTTAACTTCTCATGTGGGGCATTGGTAAACTAAGTCCAGCTGGCTCTCTTTTCAGTGTGTTGTTCCAGTTAAATGTATGTGCTTGAGTAAAAAGAGCATGTTCATTTTTTTTCCAGCAGGAAACATATCTTAATCACACATCTTTTTTTTTAAATTCTGCAGAACTAAAATATTAACTGATCTCCTGTAAATTACCCATTTCTTTTCAGTTTTACTCGTTTGTCACGTATTTTCGCGACCCCGTTGCCGCTCGATTTTCAGCAACATATTCCAAGTTTTTAGCAATTTTAATCATATTTAAACTAAAAAAATTGTCACCATAAGAAGGCACGGAGAACAGCCTATTTTAAATGAAAGTTTAGAAGAAATCAACCCTACTTTTGCAGCAGGAAACTACTCGAGTAACTGCCCGAGCATCTTTTTAAAAACACACTGAACATTGTGCAGGTATTTTAATCATATTATTCTGTATTCGTGAGAAATATAATGAAAATAATCTGACTTCTGATAATAGCCAAATTAACGTAAAACAAAAATTACATACGTTCAAACACACCAGTTTTTACCAAAAATCGTTACAAGTGGGAGTTTTCACACTCTTGCTACGTTTTAATTGAAATAATTCACGACACCGAAATTATATATATAAAAAAATTAATTGCCACCATACTGATAATCGGCCGAAATGTGTTGATTTGACGTGGTGATTGACAAGTAAGTTTCCCACAAGTTTATAAGTGGGCGGATTATTATTATCGAAGGACGGGAACACTTTCAGCTCGGCGATTCGGCGGACGGGTTATGTTAAAAAGTAGGCGTATTATAACTATCGAGCGGCGTGACTCGGTTTCGGCCCGGCGATTAGTTTGTTTGTAATTGTGCTTATTGGGTCCGCCATCCTCTAAAGAGGCTATAATCGATACGACCCGCCCGGCGATTAGGTTGACACGCATGTGTATTAGCGGGAAATATTAATATTTTTAATGTGTAAACATATCAACTCTATCGGATTAGTTGATTGGTTACTATTTTCAAGTAATTACTATCAAGTCGCTGATTGGTTCCAGTTTTAATCGCCTGCAGGCGCATGGTGTATACTGATCTCGATCTGATAATCCGATAACAATCGAACAATTATAAATCAATTAGGGGCCAATTAACAACAGATGTCAAACAAGTGTTGATGCCTCGAGGGACTAAGAAGATATAGACAGATTTTGTGTTTTAGTCGATGTTTTTTTTCATTTTATAGCAGGATTAAATAATCGCCATTTTTTGTAGCCAATCCTTTAAAATAATCGCCAAACTCATAAAATTATCGCAGATGGCGATAATGTCGACTGACAGCGTGAGCACTGA
Organism: Saxidomus purpurata; assembly: GCA_022818135.1. Taxonomy (NCBI): domain Eukaryota; kingdom Metazoa; phylum Mollusca; class Bivalvia; order Venerida; family Veneridae; genus Saxidomus; species Saxidomus purpurata. The sequence continues at coordinate 15,221,674 of JAFMSR010000015.1, forward strand.
TTTACAGTAGTTTTGTATTGGTTAGTGTTGCTAAGTTCTTGAAAGACGTTACATCATGAATTCATATTGTAGGTATTTGTGTCTGGCCCAGATTGTGTCAACGTTTGTATGGAACAAAGTCTTACCCCACCACCTCTTACGATAATGACCATGAACATGAGAACACTGCCGAACAACAAAACACATCAAAATGAGGTGAGATACTTGTATACTTAATCAGCCAATCAGGTGGCTCACGATATGCTGGGAGGTTTTGAAACGTGGCATCCAGGGGTTGCATTGCTTAACAGCATCAATATTTTATTTTCATGCAGACTTTATTTTTTGCTATTTGCAGGCTTGTTCTAAAGTATATTTTTGTCCCCATTTTTTCTTCAAAAAATAAGTAAAGCCTATTTATAGATAGTAAATAATGAGATAGAAACCAGATAAGTTTTGCATTTACAATTAACCAGCATGCCCAGTCACGCAGAATCCTGCGTTTTTCACGCAGAAAACTCTGTGCACGCGAATTTTTCAATGTCCGTGCATACAGGTACACATCTTTGTTGTGGCCAGCGAATGAACGAATTCGGCTCAAAAATTGGTGGTCGGTAACCTAAAATCGGGAAATGCTTGCTTTTCGGTTAAAAATCAATAAGCTCCCCGCGGCAAACATCTGTGCGATCTAGACTACTTATATTACGTCACATTTTCAAAATGGCGAAACAAATGAACCTAAGAAGCTTCCTTCAGGGTCGAAATCAGCGTAAGTTGTCAAAGATCGTATTCCCAAACGACAGTATATTAATTATTTTGCATCTGTGTAAACTATGCACCGTTGCTAGCTATGCGTAATGCATATCAATTGCTGGGGGTTTACCGAGACGGTTGTGTTCCGCTTTGATCATGCGGAAAGTTTGCTGTCAGTGTCAGCTGACTTGTCATGTAACTAGTTATTTTTGTAAATGAACCAAACCGAGTTTTTTTTATGTTTTTAGTACATTGGACCTGTTCAGGCCATGTATGCTTTGTTTCTTTGCTTCATGACTGTCAGTTCATTTAACAACAATGACTTATGATGAGAGTGACTGGTCATTGGTTTTAGTTCTATAAATTAGACCTCACATTACTTTTAGTTTTAATACCAGTCCATATCTTCATGTTTTGGGAAATTAGTACACCTCATGATTGTTTTTTGTCGGCAATTGATATGACCATCAAACTTGTCCATTTATGGGAACAAAGACATATAACAACAGCTTAATAGGTCTTTGATCGGAATGACAGTGTGTGTGGGGGGGGGGATATCTTGCTACTCCCTCACTTCTCCTTGTAGGCTCCAAACTTCTCCCTATTTTCAGCCCAGGGAGAAGTGACTTCCCCCTAAAATTTCGCTCTTGCTAGGCCCCTGACCAGTGTACCCAGATTTTTAAGCCTGTACCCACTTTTTCCAAAACTAGTGGGTATAGGTACCCACATTTTAAAAATCCTGTGGGCATGCTGATTAACTGGTCACTTTTTATAACCTTTGGACACCGGCATATTTTGTTACACACTCGACAGACATGCATGCGTTTTTGTAAACACTGTACATCACGTTTTGGCTACTTTCGGTTTACTGCGCGTGTTGTATACGTCAGCAAATAGATTGAGCTGTAACATGAAAGTAAAATTTCCATTGGCCCACCTACAGAGGTCACGCGCAGGGGTCACCCTGCCTGCTAACCTGCGCATGGACTTCTTTTTTTTTTTTTTCTTTTTTTTTTTTGCTAACGGGAGGTCAATTTCAAGCGTTCTCATAAGATGTCAATATACCTAGGTTTGAGTACGACACGTCTGCTTTATGTCTGTGAAAAAATATTTGCACGCGCTCAAAACACTATCCCACAGGGGCCTGTACGCGAACGTTGGTAAAATGAAAATTTTCAAAGCTGGTAAAATTGTGTCCAAGGTCATTTTCAAGGTCGTCTAAAAGTGTCAGCATTTGCCTCGGACGTCTGAGTTTTCAACAGTCAGGAGCTGTCGGCATAGCCTTTAAATTCATTCAGACAAAACGTGTTCCATACGGTCACTGTCACTTCTATGGAAGGCCAAACCTGTCTTAACCCGCGTATACGTTTTATTACGTTACAGGTGTTCAAAGGATATGTACATATCATTTCCAGATTGTTGCAGTGTCCTGTCTTATACACAATGCGTTCCATATGGATAAACCTGCCCCGGAACCAGCATTCCAGCAACACTTCTGTGGTACGTTCTTGTGCTTAGTCTTGACTGGACTTCATGCTTGAGTGGTTGTGACAGCAGACTTGCACTCACTTAGTCTCTCATTGATTATGGGTCGTAGGTTTGAGCCCTGCTACATACCTGACTGTTTATGTAAGACAGTTGGCGGTTTCTTACAGGGAAGTGGAGTTTATTACTGGTTCTTCCCAGGAACGATGGTTACATAAACTTCCCGGCAGGGAATATTTAAACTTGCATTTCATCTTCAAGTATTTGATATACAAGGCCTCCACTAGGTTTAGTAAGTCTATCATTATTTTTTAGGCAAAGTAGTTGTTTTACTGCAAATTTCTTAAATTTGTGCTGATACTGTTAAATTTCTGTTAGCAATTCAAAATATCTTTGCCACTCTGCAGAATTAAGTGCACTTGGCAACATTGGTAAATGATAGTAAGAGGCACTTACTGTACTTTTCCCATTCTTGTATGTGTGTAAAGTTAAATCACCAGTGCTTTTTTGAGTGATCATATTAACAGAAGTTTTAGTTTTCTTGTGCATATTTAGTTATGAAAAGAAAAAAACAAGTAACATGGTACAGTTTTGAAATGTGTGTGATCTTGGTGATCAGTAGACCTTACTTCTGGTAAATCTTGTATTTGTTAAAAAATGAATGTACTATGCAGTTAAATTTTTCATATTTTCAGTTATAAGTAAGCCGAATGATTGTATATTTCCGTGGGATTTCAATGATAAAGTTCAGCGAGAGGTAAATATTGCAAAACTTTTTTCACTTTTTATTATTTTCACTTTAAATAGCACTACAGTGTTGCTAGAAAAAAATAAGTGCAGCTGTATTTGTAGCTATGGAATGGTCCATCTAAATATGAAGTACATGTGCATAGTGGCTGCACATTATATTCATAGTGAGACTACTCCAGAGTTCGGTCCAAGTTTTGTTAAAAGTAGTGGGTGTGGTTTGAAGGGTGCCTATACTTGACATACGGGCTGGGATAAAATTTTCCTTGGTAAATTAGTCTTCACAATGTTACCTTGCACACAAGTTCTTATTTTCTGACTGTATCAGCACAGCCAGCTGGTCAGTATATAGTTAATTGTGTAATGTTTGTGCTGATCAGAGTTTCGCAAATTTTGCTGATTTAATTTTTCGCAATTTTCAGGAATTTCTCGCTTTGTTAGTTTAAAAATCTCACGAAATACCCCTTTCATATAGATTTATTTGAAAATTCTGCTTTTGTGAATATAAAATTCGCGAATAAATCTGTCTGCTCACGATAATCATGTGAAAATAATCCAATTTGCAGTATGCAAGTGATCTTTAGCACTGCCGTGACAGAGCTGTCTTGAAACACATAAAGATAATAACATCAGTGTGAATGTAAATGGTGAGCTTGAACTGAATTTTCAGTCTTGACTGTTTTCTTATTTTAGAGTAAAAAGATGAAAGTGGAAGTGCTGCCAACTGAGAGGGCGTTACTGGGTTTTCTGTTGGCTAAAATACACAAGATAGATGCTGATGTTATAGTGGTAAGTTTTACCATGGCAGATCTATGTCTGTCTTTTCTACAAAGTTGCTGAGAGTAGATATCACTGAAATAGCATGTTTGTAGCGTACAGTCTTCCCGAAAAGAGCCGAAAAATAGTTTATTTTGTTGTCAGTCTTTTTGGGAAGACGTCAAATTTGTTCGAATTTGTTAGGTTTTACATTGATTTAGGACTGCTGTCTTTTTATTTTGCAGGGACATGACATCTTTGGTTATGATCTAGATGTTTTGCTACATAGAATAAATGCCAACAAAATTCCTCACTGGTCCAAGATAGGACGTCTAAAGCGAACTGTGATGCCAAAACTTTCTGTAAGTAAAGTGCTTCGTTAGTTGGTCCTACCCTCCAATGCAACCAGGGGTGTAACACGGCCCTTAGACCAAACCCGTTGCACAATTTTCCGTCTAGTTACTAAAAGAATGGCATGGAATCAAATACTAGAGAAAAATTTTCTTGTGATGCTTACAGTCGAAGCTCCCTGAACAATACCTCTCTACAACAAACACATTTCTGTGCTCCCAAGGGTGTTTGCTTCTGAGAGGTTGCACTGTATTTTGTGGACTTCCTTGATGAAGTAGTCCACAAATTTTAGATCCCCGCAAATAGCTGTAAAATTTGCTTTTGGATTTGACTGGCAGATATGAAGTTCTTGAATTCATGTGCCAATGAAGTTGAAGGATTTTTTTGTAAACAACAAAATGATTTGTACAAGAATTCAAATACATTCACAGTATATTGCAAAGGTTTATACTGTAAAAGTTCAGTAAGATGAAATTTTAGATTCCAATAAATCATATACATATTTCTTGTGTACTGTTAATTGGGTAATAATTGCTATGATTTCATTTTCGTGACTCCCACTTCACTTATTTAAAAATTCTGCGAAAAATCAATTTCACATAGAATAGCTATTAGAGAATTGTCATTTTCTATCATGAAATTGACAGAGTCTGTCTGCTTACAAATCATGAATTTAACGTTAAATGAAAATTCACTTATTATGCCCCCGAAGGGTGGCATATTAAAATCGCACCGTCTGACCGTCTGTCCGTCCGTCCGTCTGTCCGTCCGTCCGTGCGTCCCCACTTACAAATTCGTGTCCGGACTGTAACTTTGTCATGCATTGAAGGATTTTAAAATAACTTGGCACACATGTCTAGCACATCAAGACGACGTGTCGCGTGCAAGACCCACATCCCTACCTCAAAGGTGAAGGTCACACTTGGAGTATGAAGGTTATGGAATCCTTTATATATGCACACATTCGTGCGACTGTAACTTTGTCATGCATTGAAGGATTTTAAAATAACTAGGCACACATGTCTAGCACATCAAGACGACGTGTCGCGTGCAAGACCCACGTCCCTAGCTCAAAGGTCAAGGTCATACTTAGAGTTTGAAGGTAATGGATTCCTCTATATATGCATATATGCACACATTCGTGTCCGGACTGTAACTTTGTCATGCATTGAAGGATTTTAAAATAACTTGGCACAAATGTCTAGCACATCAAGACGACGTGTCGCGTGCAAGACCCAGGTCCCTAGCTCAAAGGTCAAGGTCACACTTAGAGTTTGAAGGTAATGGATTCCTCTATATATGCATATATGCACACATTCGTGTCCGGACTGTAACTTTGTCATGCCTTGAAGGATTTTAAAATAGTATGGCACAAATGTCTAGCACATCAAGACAACGTGCCGCGTGCAAGACCCACATCCCTACCACAAAGGTCAAGGTCACACTTAGAGTTTATAGGTAATGGAATCCTGTATATATGCAAACATTTGTGTCCGGACTATAACTTTATTATGCTTTGAAGGATTTTAAAATAACTTGGCACAAATGTCTAGCACATCAAGCGGATGTGTCGCGTGCAAGACCCAAGTCCCTACCTCAAAGGTCAAGGTCACACTTAGTGTTTAAAGTAATGGAATACTGTATGCATGATTACTCTGTCATGCATGGAAGGATTTTAAAATTACATAGCACATTTATTGAGCACATGGAGAGGACACAGACTGTGAGGCACCTCTTTCGGGGGCATTCGTCACTTGTGAGGGACAGCTCTTGTTTACAGTAAGTTTGACAGAACTGTGAGAGAAAATCATAAGCTTTGTTAAAGCTTGAAAACTCGTATCTTGAATTTTCTTAAAACACGTCTAGCAACATACATAGTCTTGCCACATCTTCCTATTGTTAACAGAAATTGCTTTATAAATATCAAATGAACAATACTAGAATTTATTGGTATTTTTTTGTCATTTTCAGAGTCACGCTGGGAGAGGTTATGTGGACAAGTCTGCTACATGTGGAAGAATAGTTTGTGACATTAAGATTTCGGCAAAAGAACTTGTACGTCTGAAAAGTTTTGACTTGACTGAACTCACTGTACAGATTCTTAAGCAGTCAAGGGTGGAACTGGACTTCGACACCATTAGAAATATGTATAGGTAATTTGCTTTAGATGTTTGCACTGGCAGTGCAAAAATTTAATTTTTATGGAATGTATTTGTGTGGTTGATAGATTTCCAGCTCACCTGAACACATAATGCGCTTGTGTATGAATGCTCTTCAGTTAAATTCATCTTTTCCAAACTTACTGCAATGATTTAATGATTTCACTGCATGCAATGGACATTATTGACACCAGAGATGAAAAACAAAATCTCGACAATTCAGTTTCACTCAGGAGTTGAAAACGATAAAAGAGAGAAAAACGATGTAACAAGACTGTATCTGTACCTCTTTTAGTAATTCCGAGATGCTTTTGAAGATGGTAGAGATGACATTGATGGATTCCAGCCACATACTGAACGTGATGTATGAGCTGAACGTGATACCACTTGCCTTACAGATAACCTCAATTTGTGGAAATGTCATGGTATGTGCTTAAATCGCAAGCTGTTCCCGTTACTGTGAATTGGGTGATTTCTGCGTGATGAAAATTTTGCGATTTCAGAGCAGGCAGACCTTTTTGCCCTCAAATTCGGGATAGGATAATTCTTAATAGTAAATCGGTGTGAAAGAATCGTTTGTAAGATTTTTAAATTAGCAAAGAAAATAGCGAAAATTAAATTGTCTCGATTATTACCCAATATACAGTAGTATGTTCTGTCCAAATTAGGGGCTTCCAGGGCTGTATAAGGCTTCAAAATTTGACTCCTTTTGAAATGTGATACGTTGTGTAGTACAGTCTTGTCTTTACCTAACCTTGATAGTGTATCAATAGAGAACAATTTCTTCATGTACTGGCAATACTTCTTGTTTAATTTTGCATATGTTTTATTGAAGTTGCAAACATAAAAGACTAAATGACAGTACATTTTTGTACTTAAATGTGTCAAAGACTTTGTAACGGTCGTACATGAAATAACACATGGAATAGTCCCTGACATATGAATGTTTAAGGCGAATATTTAAAGGCTTTCTCCAATTTTTAGAGTCGAACATTGTTGGGAGGACGAGCCGAGAGGAACGAGTACCTACTGTTACATGCCTTCTCGGAGAAAGATTTTATTGTTCCGGACAAGGAGTACAAGAAGAAAACACCTGTGGTACGTTTATAAGTATTGTGCTGTATCATTGCTGAAAGTATCAAATCAGGGTGTGGTGAACGCAAGTTTATAGTTAGCCCATACATGATGTATACCAGGTTCTTGAGTATGTAATTTGAAAGGTTGATAAACAAACAGTATCTTAATTTTGTCAGTATCAGGCACGTAATTGCAAATAAAGTATTTCAGATATTAAAGTTGGTTTGGAATTGAAGGATAATTATACCCGTAAGATTTATTTTTGAAGAAGAAGAAGCTAATTGTGTGTATGAGGTTGAATTGCAACTGTGATAGTTAGCATCGATTCTTCAGTTGTTTTGACACATTGTTTCCTTACATTGCAGATAGAAGATGCTGATGACGAAATAGACACTAGTAAATCTAAGTCGGCACAAGGTCGACGGAAACCAGCGTACAGCGGCGGTCTGGTACTGGAACCGAAGAAAGGTATTTGCTGTGCGAGAAATTCACAATCCTTACATGTACTTGTTCAGAGTCATTGAAGCTAGAAGAAATCCAAGTATCATTACTATAGTATTTTGCTAGAATTGTGACATTCAACCCTGGTGGTATTTGATATTACCAGACTTGGTTTGATCCAAAAATGGTCACAACAATTTGACAAAATTTATCAACTAATATTTATGGCAACTGTTTTATTTGAAGAACTTTTCTTCAGTGATTTATCTGAGTTGTAAGGACTTGTTTCGCAATTAAGCATGAATGAATTAGTATAAACATGAACTATGATTTTGTTTTTGTGAACTCGATTTTAGAAGCTTAACTTATATATGATGTGCTTAAAATTAATAAGTACAGATTTACTTCATATTAAAAAAGAAATTTCTTTATTTTCCAGGTTTTTATGACAAATACATATTGCTGCTGGATTTCAACAGTTTGTACCCGTCTATAATACAGGAGTATAATATCTGCTTTACGACTATTGACAGAAGTGATGCACCATCAACATCTAATGTAAGTTGATATTAGTTTGTTAATTTGGTTGAAGCTGTTCTGTGCAAAAATGTTTGGAATTGTCGAATAGTACATAGGTGATAACAGGAAAATAGATCTGATATATTTGAAAGAAAATATCAACTGTTCATTATTTAGTGAGTACATTTTCAGTGAACATCCCTTGGAACTATTAATGTCACTGACCGAATTGAAAGATTAAGAAATCCATTTTAGAATGTTGGCTGGTTAAGAAGTACAGTCAAACTTGTGAACAAAAGGCCACTGACCGAAAGAAGCTATGGCAATGTTTGTAGACAGGTGGTTTCTTTTCACAGGCGTTTCTGCAATAACTGAATAGTGTAATGTTTTGTCACTGCTGGTCTGTATTCACAGGGTGGTCTTTATTCTAAGTCGGTCTTTAAACATGTTTAACTGCAGTTGATATAACCATAAAAAGATAGGCTTAAAAAGAAAATGTGACAAAAAGAAACAAAAACCACGGATTTAAACAAGCTTAACTTTTTAACCTCCAGGATGAAGAGTATTTATCCAAGCTAGAGCTTCCTGACCAAGATCTCAAACCAGGCATTTTGCCGACAGAGATCAGAAAGCTGGTGGAGAGCCGACGACAAGTCAAGAGTTTGATGAAACAAGATAGTATAACCTCAGAACAGTTGATGCAGGTGAATTTAACTAAATGTTTGTAGATATTCAAGTGGTATTTTATAAGGCATTGGTCTGCTTGTCAGGTTAATAGCAAATGTACAGGTTGTAGCTGATTTTTGTATACATACAGTATTGTATAATGGTGCCTACCTATTGTTTGAACAAACTCTTTAAAATGATGAGAGTCTTAATGAGAAAATTAGATTTTTTATGCCTCTGTCATTGGAAGAGTGGTAGCCCTCTCACTTTGTGCTCTTGGTTAGGTTTTGGTTGATCGCATGATGTCTGTCAAGTGTGCATCAATAATTTCTTCATACAACTTCTCCTAAACCAGTAAATTGATGAAACTTAGAAGTTATGTTCTTTGGGTGGTCATTAACCAAAGATGTTTAAAGAATTCTATTCCATGCAGAACTGTGGTTACAAGGGCAACAGAAATGAAAATCTACTCTGAAACCACAAGGCCTAGAGCTTAATTTTGCATCAGCATTGCCTGATGGTCCTCTATCAAGATTGTTCAAGTCATACAAAGTGAAAATGGAGTGTAGCTATTCTTTGTTAATTGACTTTTTGGAAGTGTTTCTGAAATGATGAGTTGCTGATATTCCTTACATGAAACATTTCAGACTAAACACTTCCTTTGCAGGAAGGTACATTCCCTGTGTTGCGTAATACTGTTGATTGTGAAATTTTGGTGCTTCCTTTCGAAAGTAACTCTTATAATTAATCTATGTAAAATAAGTCTTTTGTTAGATTTTTAATGTATGAAATTGGGAAATTTGTGAAAATAGTGAAAATTAAATCAAAGCAAATATTACCCAAGTGACCATATACATAAAAAGAGGTGCACAAAATTAAGAATCACTATCTTGCAGCTGCGTACAATATAGTTGTTAAATTTCAGTATGACATCCGACAGAAAGCTTTGAAGCTAACGGCCAACAGTATGTACGGATGTCTAGGATTTACGTTTTCGAGATTCTATGCTAAACCACTGGCTGCCCTCATAACAATGAAAGGTAGAGAGGTAAGTCACTGTTTTACATCATAGTGAGTTTGAATTGTTGAAGATTTCATATTTGTATTTAAATCTGGGCTCCCACTTTTTAGCGTTTTAGCCAAATGTCCCAAATTTTGCAGAGTTGGGAGAGAGAAATATGAAATCAACAGCAGAGATTTTAGCAATATTGATCCTACGTGGAGTTATCTACCTGAAAACAACTTGTGTCCAAGAGGTGTAGAGAGATTTTTGAGGCCCTTGAAATAAAAATGATATCTGACCGTTGTGAGCGTAAGCTAATCTCTCTTCTGCGATGGGAGCTCATTAGCTATAATGGATATCTTCTTGTTGTCATTCTGTAAATTTAGCAATTTTATCATCCAGAAAACTTAAAAGAATGTAAGGAATTAACCTTTGTCCTGCTATATTGACAGTTTACCGACTAAATAGTGAACAGGGCAGATCATGATCAGGCTGCATGGATGTACGGGCTGATCTGCACTGGTTGCTAAGGCAAAAGCACTGGCCGCTAGCTGGGTAAAGGTTAAGTATCTGTGTTAGCATGGCAGTCACATGTCTTTACAAAAACCAAACTTTTCATGTACCTATTGTTTATTTCCACAGATACTTATGAACACCAAGGATCTTGTTCAGGCAGTAAGTATTTGTTTTTAGCTCACCTGAGCACTTGGGATGAAAGTTTCCTAGGTAACCCTTGTGGGAGATTGTTCAAATGAAGTAGATCCAATAAGAACTCGGGGTCTTCAAGCTACAGCAATGAAATTTGAACCATACATACATTTTTGGATACAGATTTCAACTTTGACCTTGATTGACCTTTGGCCTAATTTTTGTTTTTAAAACTATAGAGATGAAATTTGCAGTATTTCTGCAGTTTTGCAAACTAATACCCAAAATTCCCATGACTGACCTTCAGTTTGACCTTTTGACCTACTTTCTTGTTTTAAAGAGCAATGATAATCGGGAGAGCAATTTAGGACCATCATGACCCTCTTGTTTGATGATGGGATTCTTTCACATTGTCATACATTTTGTATATATCAGTGTAACTTAATATGATTGTAGCAACAATTTGTGCCAGATTGTAACTCAGAGATGCAATCTTGTTTTTCCAAAAGGAATGAATTTCGAGCTTATTAGTGATTTAAGTCTGCTTTGCATGGACTGGAAAAATACTTGAGAAACGGTTGTGGACCTATGAAATAGACAGTACCTTAATAGTGCTCCCTATGGTCAGAAAAAGGCAGAAAAGGTTCCAGTATACTTTTGTCCAGATGTTTGAGCAGTTACAAACGAAAGTGTTCTGATGTCATTAAATTTGTGTTATGCCATATACTTACAGCTTTAAAAACGCAAACTTTTGGTAAGTCATAGATTTCAGCTGTGAGTAAAATTGCTCTTTTTGCAAAATAATAGAGGTTTACGAATGAAAATATGCTTGAATTTTATAATGAACTTGCTGAATAAAACCAAGGAATAGCAAAAAAGAATGGTGTTCCTTAAAAAAAGTCCTTTGAAACTTAGTTCGTCAAATGCTGATATGTAGTTTCTCACAAGTTTTACTTTATGTTACAGTTGAATCTAGATGTGATATACGGAGACACAGATTCCATTATGATCAATTCAAACTGCACAGATATTGAACAAGTTACAAAATTAGGAAACAAGGTATGTACCCATGGTGATGGACATGTGAACACGGCTTTATTTTCTTGTTGATGACTATTGTAAATTGTATAATAGTCACAATGATTTATTTTTCGCTATTTTCGGGAATCTCCCACTTTGCTAATTCAAAAATCTCACGAAAGATTCATTTCACATTGGTTTACTAGTAGAGAATCCTCTAATTTAAAAATCGCGAATAAGTCTGCTCACAAAATCGCAAAATTTTCATCACGCGAAAATTACCCATTTAAGGTGTTTAAATTAGCAAAGTGGGAAATTTGCAAAAAAACAGCAAAAATTAATGCACTAGTGAGCTATGGTCTACGCTGTTGCAAAAGCATAACAATTTTCTTAAAAGTGTATGTCTGCCTCCGTGCTCAATTGGTAAGACCTGCTGACTTGAAATCACTGTAACCTCTCATAGATTGAGGGTCTTGGGTTCGAGCCCTGCTACCGACCATGTCTCGTCATGTTGAAAGTTGGCAGTTATTAACAGAGGATAGGAGTGTAGTATGGTTCTTCCCAGGAAAGATGGTTAGGTAAACTGCATGCCAGTTCAAATGACCACAGTACGGTTGGAATGGGCGTAAGACTCCAACAACAACAATTTAAAAGTGTATTACATTTTGTCTTTCACAGATAAAAGCCGAGGTGAACAAGCTGTATAAACTGTTGGAAATTGATATAGACGGCATATACAAGAGTATGTTATTACTGAAGAAAAAGAAATATGCTGCCCTCAGTGTACATAAGACTTCCGATGGGAAATACGTGACACAGGAGGAGAAGAAAGGTCTCGATATTGTCAGGAGAGATTGGTCGGGACTGTCCAAAAACGTCGGAGAGTAAGTTTGTACCTCGTTATGTATCATCACAATATGAACATTATACTTCAGAATTGGTTAATTGTTGGATCAAACAAGCAAACCACAGGACTGGTATAGGATTTAATTAGAGAAAAAAAAGTGTGACACATTTATCAATTGATGAGAACTGTAACTTTTTAATGTAATTGGGGACAGAAATTGCGAAAGGAGAATTGTCTTAACAGTTATAGTCTCTCTCTCTCTGTTCACATAGTAACAGTAATTCTATGTGAAATGAATCTTTTGTGAGATTTTCAAATCAGCAAAGTGGGGAATTCACAAAAATAGCGAAAATTAATTATCATTGTGAATATTTACATCATTGGCTGCCAGTATCTCTCACTTAGGGTCATGAGTTTGAGTTTTGCTACCAAACTGACTCTGTATGTAAGAAATTTGGCAAGTATATGGCAAGTGTGAGTCTAGTACTGGTCCTTCCTGGGAATGATGGCTAGGTGAACTGCCTACCTGTAAATAGCAGATGGACTGTTGAAAAAGGTGATAAAAGCTTAAGACAGAAAGTTTACTAACCAGGATTGAAATTCTATTTCAGTTTCGTTGTATCTACAATCTTGTCTGGTGAAACAAGGGAGAATGTGGTGGACACCATACACACCAAACTCAACGAGGTTGGGGACAATGTCCGGGATGGAAATATACCTCTAAATCAGTACCTTATAACAAAGGTTAGTTGAATTGATGTGGTGTGTCAATTTACAGTAGACAGAAATAATCAAGTCTTTGCTGTCTACTTACATGCTTAAAAGTAGGTGATTGAGACTAATGAATTGCCTGCCCTTGATCGGTGTTAACTTCCCAGCAATGTTGTAAAATTCTTTTCTTCATACTAATTGATTCATCCTCAATTGTGTAACAAGTTCTTACAATGTAAATTAATGGCTCTCGAGACTCATTCCTGATGGAATCAGCCTCGGAAGAGAGAGAGGCGGTGTCTTGCCTAAGGACACTACCACCATGCCATTGGTGGGGATCTAACCAAGGACCCTCCCTCTGATCCTGAGGTCAACGCGCTATCACTGTGCCGCAACGGCTCCATGACGGTAAAATTCTTTCATAAATAGATTAGCTGATTAAAAGGTTAATAGTATCGGTAATGCGTTTCTGGGATAGCATTGTCAGTTAGAATCTAGAAAATACATTCTGGAAAAAAAAAAAGATTTATGAAATTCTTGGGATGTGCCAAATTTGTGTTTCTGGTTGTATTGGTGTAAATATAGACCTTTCAACTGTTGATATCAGTAGCAATATGTAAATACTGTACCATTTTAAAT
>JAFMSR010000015.1:15242293-15257780 GCA_022818135.1 Saxidomus purpurata
TTTTACTCTTGACTAAATAAATATCTTCCTGTATCACTAAGAAAATACACATAGAGTATCTTCAAAAATCCACATGATCTGGACTGGTACCAAAACTAGGGAGAATGTCACAGTTTTCTTTACCAGTAACGGTGGTGTGAGTCAATTTTTAGAAAAGCTTATCAAGACAACATTCAGTCAGTAAATTTTCATGGAACATCCCTTTGTTCAGTTAATGGTTCTGTCCAAATTGAAGGATGGACAAATCCATTTTAGAAATTCAGCTGTGCCCAGGTTAATATACAAAACAAAAGCTTAGATCATTGAACAGGATCCCTGCCATTACATTTTTAAACTGTAAATGCCACTCTCTTTCGCGAGGATATTATTTTTGCCCATTTTCACAAATTCAACACTTTGCAAATTCATCAAACTAGCTATTGAAAATAATTTTTAAAAAACAATGTTTATATAATTTATAAATTATGCCTGCTCTTGAATTAAAAAACTCGCAAATAAATAGAAAATTGGGAAATCGCGAAATGAAAAACTTGTGAGTATATTAGACTTTTACAATATAAGATGAGTTTTAAACTTACCTCCCAGAACAGCTCTGTGTAAAAGGTTTGTAACACCACTGTACCGCTGATCATCCGGGGGTTGCTTACATTTACAGAACTGTGTGAGGTGTGTAGGCAACCCCTGTGCCTGACTTTGATAATTCTCTATCAATCTATCAAGCCCTGTGAGTACAAACATAATGGATTTCAAAACAAACACAACAATAAAAAACAATACAAAATTATCTATATTATACTTTTATATCTATGGGCTCTGCCATTAACCTGCCAAATAATTCTGCCTATGTTTGCACTGAGTGTAGATCATGATCAGCCTTAACATCCAGGCTGTCTGATCATGATCTGCAACATTCCATACAGTAAATCTTCACTCAACACGCCTTTGAACAGTTAACGGTACTGCTCAAAACACTGTATTATTAAAAGATAGACAAGTCCGTTTCAGAAATTTAGTAGGGCAAAGGTTAGTAGACTTTAAGACAAAAACATCCAATCCAGGTCTGAAGACTATAATACTTCTAACACTCTCACTCTCTCTCTCTCTCTCTCTCTCTCTCTCTCTCTCTCTCTGTCTGTCTCTCTCTCTATCCCTCTCTTATGCAAAGCTACAAACAGAAACAGCAACAATGTTCTGCGCCAACTGTGGGGCCAAAGTGAAAAAGTTCAGACATATCAAAAGTTACTAAAAACTTACTTCATTAAAAAGAGGTGCAAAAATTTGAATAAGAATACATAATTAAATGCACAATGATAGAACTGTGCTCTATCTATTATTCCCTTCTTTCATATTTATATGGCTACATGTAGCATACATTTTTTTGTACTTCATAAAAAAATGTTGACAATGAGCATTATTTATTTTTTGCAATATAATTGAAAATTTTAAAAACAATGTGCTTTAGTCATGTCATAACATGTACAATCTACTTTAACATTAGGAATGTTTCTATACAAATATTACAATCAATTTCATTGGTTAGAATATCTTCTGGTAGTTAAGCTAAGAATTTAATATAGGTCCATTACTTAAATACCAAATCAAAATTTCTGAAATTGTAACAGGGAAACACAGTTTGAAACTGGCTTTTAAAACTTTACAATAGCCATGGAGTACTTCCCTGTTTGAAATACTGCTGCATAAAAAATGTGTGAATGTTTGTGCATTTCCTTAGATTGACCTGGATGGTCTTTTTGTCCTACTTTTGCTTTATTGAATGTTGTAAACAGTCAGAGATATACTTTGCACATTATTGGAAGTAAAGTTCTTCAATTATAATTCAAAATAGTCATGCTTATTTAATATGCACAACCTATTTACAGCCTCTCTGTGAAAGATTTCTGAAAATTTACAAAGATATTTGAAAACTGGAAAACCTACTTTCGTTTTTGAAAAGGCAAAATATAATTTATTAATTCTTTTGTTAAACTCAAATTTTCAACACAACATGGTCACATTTTGATGCAGTACATGCATGTCATATTTTTCCTTCTGAGAAGACGCCTGCTACAATTCCAGATTTAAAAGAAAATTTGATTTGGTGTTAGTAATGGACCTTTAAGTGCTGTGTGTTACTGTAAACATTCAACTTGATCATGAGGCATTATCAACCAAAATATCTATGAAAACTTCCCCTTTTAGTCTATAAATATCCCAAACAGGAAGAAAATACTGTGAAAAATTATAGTTTCACTGGCACAACAAAAACAAACATTTGAAGTGTAAACTATGTCTACTGTAAATTGGGTAAAATTTGTAATGATTTAATCTTCACTATTTTCTCGAATTTCCCACTTAGCTAATTCCAAAATATCACGAAAGATTTATTTCACATACATTTACTATTACAGAAATCTCCTTTTGCAAATTTAAAATGGGAGAACATGACTTTCTGCTCACAATTTAAATTGCAAAAAAAATCGTCATGCAAAGATTACTCAATTAACTGTATCTGACACAGTTAGTACCTGGTACAAATTAATTAGTTAACTGTACCAGTGTGTAATGCCACCTGGATGTACCAAGTTTTTCTACGTTTTACAAAATCTCACATTAGCAAAACATTTCGTGTTTAAATTTCAAGATAAATATTCTCAGTTAAAATCTCTTGATGATACATTATAGCATTGGCCGAATATTTCTCTGAGTCATTTTTCCATGGACTATTAAATTGCTGCTTGAAATAATGAACACACATTTACACACATCATGTAGAGTGAAATTGTAGCCAATTCAACTAAATTTTCAAGCCAAGTAAACTTTTTGTTGCTTAAATTTTGATATGATATGGTTTCATTCTCATGCCCATTTTGTCCAAAACTGTCAAATATCGCTTTAATGCTAAGAATTCTGTGTTACTTTGAAATATTTTCGACACCAAATTAGAAAAATTGTCACAAAATGGTGTGATTTTTTTCACAGATGGGGACATTGGCTGAGGGAACCATACACTGGCTCTTAAAGCCAACCATAGCCCTGCCTGATACTAATCATGTTGAATTACAACTGACATTTAATACAAATATTGTTTTGTAAGTCTTATTATTGATCTTTATCCTGTTCAATTTAAGGCTTAAAAAAATAATTATCTGTTTCCTGTAACCCGACTGACCCTCCTTTTTTACCCCCGACTCAAATCTTTTTTTCAGCATGTTAAATTTAAGGCCCCCAACTCAAATCTTTTTTTCAGCATGTTACAGCTAGAAACAGACAATTTATTATTATTTTTCATTAAGCCTAATCAAAATTTGCTTTGAATTTTGTGTGTAAAAGATATATTTCATAAACTGGTGAAAACCTGCGGTAATCATGTTTACTTCCATGATTTATGGGAGTCCAATAACGATGTTTCCCCTTTTTAATAAAACAAATTGCAACAAATAAACAAATTATACCACAGTAAGTTATCATCGTTATGAAAATGGGAAAATACCTGATTATCATATAAATCTTTTAAGTAGCTATGCAAACATGCAAATCTTACGCCCATTTGTGCATTACATTCATCAAGTGCAAGGGGAACCCCCCCCCCCCCCCTGATGAAGATCAACTGTCTCGTATTTCATGTAATTACAAAAGTAACAAACAGCTACCAGCAAAACCATTTTCTTTTAATTCAAAATTTAGTATGTAACTTTTGCTTATAATTGAATGTAAAGAGACACTTTAATATTATTTTTTGCATACAAGTATCTGAATATATGTGATAGTAAAAAGTAGCTGAAATATTTGACCTTTACTGCTGGTGGCAAATGAACCATGCAGATCATGATCAGCCTGCATATCCTTGGTTGTCTTGTCATGATCTGCACTGTTTACTTTTAAGTCAGTAAATTTTCAGACACTGTCATACCGGGTACTAGAAGTTTAGCGGGGCAAGGGTTAATGAAAAACATTATCTTTCATGGCTTCTCTTTTAAATGTGAGTGGGAATTAGGGATCCTAACCCTTGATTTGGGGGTGGGGGGGGATTAAACTAGCTTGAAGTTTTGGCAAAAGGAAATAAAATGTCCTGAGATAAATATCTTTTTGGAAAACCGCATGATCTGAAAGAAATTTTCTAAGGGAAGACCCCTGTAAATGGCCCCTACGATAGACTTGTAGGAAAGAAAGTTTTACATGTGATTCTATAAAAACGCCTTATTTTACTACCTTTAGTAACCCACCGCACACGTTCTAACTGATATACATAGAACTATGAACTGATATTACGAACATGTTTATAGATGTTCTATGAAATACAGAACAAAGGAAAAAAAAACAGAAATAGTCTGCAGTATGAATAGATGAAAAAAAAGCTGCTGACTAAGATCTTATGCAAATCTGAAACAATGGATTCTGTTTTAGTGAAGTGCATTTTATGGGAGATTCCCAGGATAAGTGAAAATGTACAATGTAAACAGTCTCCTATCTACTGCCATAATAAGTTTCGTGCTCAATGACATGTATAATATATAACATGTATAACACTAATATTGGCTAATTTCATGGAATACAGAAAAGAGCTGTTGGCCAATTTTACCAGCTGACATTTCACGCACATGCACATGGAAAATCAAACTGTCAGAAAATTGAAAGAGGAATATTTTGCATGTTATTTATAATCATTTATAATACAAGACCCATATTTCACTTTTTGACTTTCTTAATTCTAGTGTCACTTTAATATAAAGTGAACTACAGTAGATGTTGTTTTTCCTGCAAAAACATATACATGTACATCTCTCCCCCCATCACCCCAATGCCACCCACATGGTACTTCACAATATCATCTAGGGTATATATTCAAAGATGCAGAATAGTATGTTTTCAAAATGGAAAATGAGCAATGCACTGAACCAGCTCACACCATCAATGTGCAAAACTATATCACTGATCACTCAAGTCAAGTTTGGTTGAAAGTCACCCAGTGGTTATAAGAGTTATATCCAGACACCATAAAACTTGACAAATGAAGGAAAACAACTGTGCCAAAAACAAACATATTGTTAATGCACAGAACTGGTCTCATATCAATCACTCTTGTGCAGTTTGGTTGAAAAAAAATTAAGTTGTATAGGAAAAATACCGCAGACATCATAGACAAATCAAGGGCAACAACTCCGCTAAAAATCAATGAACCTGAACAGACTAATGATATGTAGATATTGTATTCATGTGATGTTATATTGAAATGCATCCAGTCACATATAGAAGACATAGCCCAGACATCATAAAATTTGACAAATCAAGGGCAATAACTCTGCTAAAAGTCACTGGACCGGAACAGTTCAATAATATGCAAATGTAGACATTTTGAACTTATCACTCACTTGTGGTTTGGTTGAAATGAGAAGAGTGGTATAGGAGTAACAACACAGACATCATAAAATTAGACAAATTAAGGGCAATAGCCAATAACTTGGCCTAGTTTAGTTTATACTAATTTATTTTAGCTCAATTGTGAAGAAAGCTTCAAGGTTATCGAGTCCCTCTTGAGTCCACTACCTGAAAAAACTAGTACTGGTTTCATATAAAGAGGTACAATCGTGACCCAAGTGACGCTCGAACCCACATCGTGAAATGTGGCCAACATGCACAATTAGGATTGGGACTGATATCTCATAATTATATAGTTTGGTTGAAATCTGCCCATCAGTGTAATAGGAGTTGTGCAGTCAAACTTTGTGACAACAATCCAGACAGACAGACAGACAGACAGACAGACAGGACAACATCAAAATGTCTCCAGAGTTAGACATGATTTTCTCACCTATGAGATACATATTTCCGCGCATTTACCCATGTGAGATAAACTTATCTCACATCGCTTATCTCACATTGCTGCCGGACTATTTTTACATTAATTGTATGCAGACATAAAAATTGAAAAATGACTGTAAAATTGTTATTTTTGAAATAAGGTTGTTGATATTCATTTTCTTAGTTAGATCATCTTCTATCCATCTATAGCTGTTTTTAAGTAAAATTCGAGAAAAAGTTGATTTTCATTTTTTCATCCCCATCCTGTATTTGCACTTATTCCTTCTTACTTGTGTGAAAATGCGATTTAAACGGTGAGAAAATAAATCTACCATGCCCATTGAGTTGTGTATAAGGAAATCCCACCCGAGGGTTGAGATACATCCAAAAAACTTCGGCAGAGCCTCGTTTTTGGACGTATCTCAACCCTCGGGTGGGATTTCCTTATCCACAACTCATGAACATGTTAGATTCACTTTATCCATTAGCATTTTATGTCAAATTTATATAAAGTGTCACTTTATATAAATACAATGGTTCAACCTATCCAGTGTTGTGTGACAGAGTATTACCTTCATCAAATTCTTTATATTACATAATAGGAATATTTTAGTTTTCATAATTGTATTTTGTTGATTAATAATTTAAAAGGTTAATTCAAAATTCAGTTAAATAATACATTTTGACTTCTGTTACTTTTAGTTGTCAACGGATTTCTCAAGTCATTTGACATACAGTCTTAAAACCTGCTAATGGAAATGTTTTATCACCTTATTGTATGGCTTGATTAATATGATTATCTAAGATAGATATTTCCTCTTAAAATTCCTAAAGTCCAAGCCATACTGATTGTCTAGTATAAACTGTCAAATTCTTAAGTCGTTTCTGCCATATGTTGTTTTTGTAGTAATTCTCTTTATTCTGAAACTGGGAAATTTAGTAACTTTTTGAAAACAGTCGTATCAAAGCTTTCAAATAGTTAACATCTTAGAAATATGGAAAATTGAAATAACTTATGATATATTCTGGTGCTAGCCTATGCTGATGTGTTGTTGTATGCTAACTTAGAAAATAAAGAACAAGAAAATAAATGGAATAGAACTGTACAAATGGACTTTGTGCTTTAATAAAATAACTGGGTCCAAAGGGACTTCACTCCGTGACCAGTACACTGTGGGTTGTACGAGTTGGGCTTTAACCGTAGCTCCCTGCTAAGCGAGTTCCCCCTAGAAGCGCAAGCCCGGCCGGCGACCCGCGGTCACAGTTGCTTCAATATAGAGTGATCTATCCACAGCACCCAGTGTCATTCCAATATAAATTGAACTATACAGTGTCACTGCAAAGTTCAATACAAAGTGAACTATCCAAAATCCATTTAACATAAAGTGAACTATACATTGCCACATCAATACAAAGAGAACTACCCAATGTTACCTCTGTTAATCCAATATAATCTAATGTAGTGTTACTTTAATTAATATAAACTATCCAGTGTCACTTTAAATTAATATGATGATATGTAGATAACTTTCAGGCCGTACTGCTTATATACCTTAAACGAGGATGGTGGACCCAAAAAGCACAAATACAAACTTTAATATGATGTGAACTAATGAGTGTCACTAACATGAAAAGGCCTACCCAGTGTCACTTTTCTAAAGTGGACTATCTTGTTACACTAGAATATAACTTTACTTACTGAAATATTATTCAACTATTTGTGTTAACATAGATGCAAATAAAATCCTACATCGGAGAAGCAAGCAGAAATCTTAGGAGTTGATGAAAGTGAGAATGCAAAGAAAGCTTGAAGGAAATATGTGAAAGAAATATGTGAAAGAAATATGTGAAAGAAATATGTGAAAGAAACTGTCTTCTTGTAACACTTAATCTGATACTTATTAAGCTACTAACTTAGTCACTTACCATGAACTGTAGGGCCTTGATCAATACTGAAATGCGATGGCTTGACCTCATTTATTTGGAAGTGAAAGAAAACGCCTTTACTATATAACGACAACACGAAGCTTGACGATGAAAAGGAGCTTTCTCGCACCAGAAACAAACCATCAATATTTCCATGAGTGGCAAGCCCTGAAATAATAATTTAAAAAAGTAGTTTATTAATCCTGCCTACTGTAAAATAGGCTAAATTGTGGGTGTATATACTGTTCTTACTTTTTTTCATATGAAATAACACTGTAACAAGGCCAAACAAAAACTATGTGTGTCCGAGTCCCCTTGCAAGGTTAACATTGTCTTTTAAGTGTAATTTGGGTTTGAAGTACCGGATACTGAAAGTTAAGTTTTCCACTTAGTATTGTGCTCATAAAAATTAGGCATGAAATTATGTGACAGTTATGAATAATTTGTTAGAGCTATGAGAGACGTCATACTGCAACAAATTAATTAGGCTACCTATAAGCCTGTAGGTTTGGGCTTTGATTATGCAGATATTGTTTCAATACCTTTTCGAAGGATATCTTCTGCAACATCTCGTGCAATCCTTCCGTGATACCATTGCTTCTCTTTTTCCTTTTCTCGGATGTTATCTCGGTCTTCCTTCAAAAGCTCATCAAGCGATTTTGTCTTTAACAGCTCTTCTACATTGAACAGTTCTGATGTCAGATCATTTGCATATATAGAGTCACTTTGATCTTCATCGTACCCGTCCTCCATTCTGGAGTTTGGAGCAAGTAGGAAGTAAAAATTGAGTCAGATAACTTTTACTTCCTGGTTTCTTCGGCCATTTTGTGAATCGGAATAGTTCATAGACGTGATGATTGCTTTCTCTTGGTTAGGGACCACCAAATCTACTAATAAATGTGCCAAGATATTTATTTTAATTTTGTAAATCAACTTTTATTTATTATTCAGCAATATATGGATCACAATTAACATTTTCATAAATAAGCACTATAAAGCAATATAAAACAATAAAAATAATGTAAATATTTAAATGAAAGACTTGAATTGCATAGTTAATAAATAAGGTGTTCAACCAAGGTCTTTCAAATAGTAATACTATTTGAAAGACCTTGGTTCAACAAAGCACTCTTAAAAGTAAAATAACTAAAAGCTGGCATAATTTCCAGTATTTACTCTAGACAGGAGATGTTTCATTTACTAGTTTACAATGCTTTTAAAATGTAAACTTGAATTATAAAAAGAATATTTAAAGCAAAAAAATATTGATCTATGGTTGCATCAAGGTCTTTCAAATAGTATGGTCCGGAAACGCCCTCTATAAATGTCTTATCGTACTGATAATCTTGTCTCGGTTATCGATTTTTACCTGGAAGCGTTTATCACGCCGTGCATTTATCACGCCGAGCGAGTAAACTGGTATTTGTCCGATAGTTGTATGCAAAACTGCCCGTCATTGTGTCATTTAAATACCACATTTAATAAAAAAAATGGTATAATTGGAAAGCTGATGAAATTTTCTGTACAACTGTGAAATTAAAACCTCTATATATAATTAACTACTATCTTTAAAGCGAGTTAAACACGGTCCATGCTATTCCGTCTCGCACGTTTTAGCGATGGATGGTAATTTGACTCGTGATACTGGCCTTACAAAACTGTACGTTATTATGCTATAAAATAAAAAAACGAAAATCTAAGTCATATCCGTTCAAAAATAACTCTTAATTTACATTTTAATTAGCAATTTTCCATCATTTGACCCTAAATATATAATGAAAACCTGTGCACAAAATATCACCGTATCGCGAAAAAAAATCACCATTGACGCCATTTTTAGATTTTGAACGGATCTAACCGTCCCAGAAAATTAAAATACGGGTGAAATACGAAAATCTAAGACATAACAGACGTACATTAGACTTAAATCTATGAGAAAAAGATGTTACATCAACCCCATGAACACCATGCAAGTAGGAAAGAAGCGCTAAAATTAGGTCGGTTTTCGGCTTTTGGTCATTTGTGAAAAAACCCGTTCGTATGAGGTCAACTTTCCAATGCGTAAATCCACCTAAAACGAAACATCGGTAAAATATAATATTATGTAATGATAAGGGAATGCATATATTGTATTAAAGATCACTTTGTTGGTCAAATTGATTGGTAAAATATCGAGATATACGTAGATATAAAGTATCAATAATTTCTTTCTTTTTCCAAAATCGCGGGTACCCGGATGTTTGTCACGTGATCCGAGGCAGGTTATTTATCGTATTACGCTCGTTTCCGGACCATACTATTTGAAAGACCTTGGTTGCATGGATAACCCATTAAGCTCGAAAGCTTATTTCCAATGGGGTCAAGTTGAACCGTGCATTTTTTATTTAGGTTTACTACTCTGGACGATTGCTTAACTGTGTGGATATATTTATGGAAAGTCTAGTGTATCAGAAAACAAGTGTTCCGAGATTTTCACCCAGACTTTTTCTTCATAATAATAAATAAATTCGTATGAATTAAGAGGAAAATCCTGACACGCTTTGGTTTCTCAGCAGTCTCAAATTTTATGTTTGCTTCATAAAACAGTCATTTCATTTTGCATGTTGTTTAGTTTATATACTAATTTATTTTAGCTCGATTGTGAAGAAAGCTTGTATCTTATCGAGTGTTGTTTCGACTTTCATAATAATGAACACGGACATGTGCACGAAAAATTGGATACTTTTCTCGGTCGAACTTGTTATATGCATAACCTGGATAATTTCCATGGATATCGGACTTTTTTGTAAGTGCACGTGCAAATGAGAATATATCAGCTAAAAGTAACATAATTAAGATCTCAACGGTTATTATATCAATTTATGTGCATTGAAGGTAATTTTTAAATACTTACTGTTCAGCTGAACCATTAATTCAATTAAATATATCTGGAATCAGTACAGTATGAGTATGATTGATATCAAATGTATATTGCCCATATTCAATGTATTGTTTATCTGTAAACAGTACCAAAATTAAGAAAGGCATTTTGAACCAAGACCGCATCATTGTTACTTTACAGGCAGTTTAACTATACTTTGTTGTTTCTTTGTAAAATGTTCAGACTTAGATTTTCATTGTATTTTTGACTTCTCCAGCAGAACTGATATTAAATAGTCATTACATTAAAGGAAAAAGAGCTTGAATTATGATAAAATAAATACTCGTTTTTAACTTCACTTAGACTTTCTTGTGATTCATAGAATAAAGTTATAATGTAATCATGCTCTGTATCTGACAAGCTTGACCCAAAAGATGTGGAATGATAATACACCGTGAAGATTACCGGGTCACTGCCAGGGTTTAATTAGGAATCCTGCTGAGGTGCTAACTTTTAGTACAGTTACTTGCATTTTTTTTGGTGGGGTGGGGGTGTTCTCCTGGAGTAAAAGGATAGTGTCTCTTATCTTTTGCAGTATAATTGCTAAAATACTGGTCTATATTTTGAACATATACATCGATTAAAAAGTTAAATTAGGAAGGTTTTTGGTACAAATAAAGGTCATTTCCACCGGTAAGACATCTTTCTTGGTAAAATAAGAGCTAACTGTAATTGTGGTCCTGGGACTTAAAAGTTTAAGATTAAATTTTTGCGTTAGTTCTAAAGCTTTTGTCTATTTTTTCATTAGGCTTTTTCCTCATTATCTACGCGTGAATCGAACTTTTTTTTACTTTTGCAATGTATACACCAATTATTTAATCATATCTCAAATACGATTGATCTTCTTCTACTCCACAAGTTGTTCACAATGTTATTCAAGTAAAGTTACGCAAAATTTGCGTCACGCATGTATGTCATTTTGCGTATTGATTTATCATATATGCAATTATAACACACTTTTCTATGAAATAAACGTTTTGTGACGTTTGAAATTTGAGTAATCAATGTAATTTGATATTCAGTTGATCTCTTCTTCAAACTTCACAGGGTGGTTTGGAGGATATTCAAATGAAGTAAGGCACAGTCTGATAAAAAATCTTTTTTGATATCATAAGATATCGAAAACTCGTAATCGATACACTTCATTACTATTATAAACGTTTTTCGGTGTGAATTATTTTTTCTTGAGTGTTTAAGTATCACAATATTCCATTTAGATAAAGCCTGTAAGAAATCATGATGATAAACTGTCTTCACTTGGTCTTTTGCACTCAGGTATTTCATTACGATAATAATAATAATAATAAAAATAATAATAATAATAATGATAATAACAATAATAATAATAATAATAATAATAATGATAATTTATGTGTTACTATATATAGTAACACTTTTGTATAGAGAAAAATGTTTTATCCGTCCTCCCGAAGAATAATCCGCTTTTGGCTCTGCTAGCGCAGGGTTATTATCGCATATTCTAATATGCCTATGGTATATTTCTATAGTCAATTCGAGTGCATTTATATGATTAAAGCACTCAGAAAAGAAGGCGGAGTTTCGGACATGGAAGTAGCTCCTTCCGACTTTTCTAATTTACCCCCGCGCAGAAAATAATATATAGAAATAGAAATGATATCTGTATAAATACATCAGTCGCATGAAATAGTTGTGTTTAAGAACCTAAATATTATTTTTGATTGCGTCAAGTAAGCCTTAGAATACCTTCACCTTGTTTTCCTTTTAAAAGGCTAAGAAAATTCAGGATTAACGTCATACAATGTTTTGATTCCGGGAGACAAACCAATGAATGAAAACGTTGACGTCATCACACTGACGTCATTACTCCACGTAAAAACGTTGTACAGTTCAGATGAACGGTTCGCTTTCAAATCGATTGTCTGCTTTGTTAGGTTCTGAATCTGAAGTCTTCTGCATAGTGTCACAGTCGGGTAATGTTTTTATATTTTATGTATTAGATGATTAAACTAAAATAAGTTTGTATAATATAGTCATGTATGATATTTTGACTGGTTGTCCAAATAGGGGAGTGAATTCCAACAGCCACTATTTATGCTATTTTACACATTACCGCCGAACTGAAAAAAGGTATGTAGTAGTTACGATAGTTTACACAAATTCGGCTTATAAGAATCGAAATAATCTATGTCTTGGAGTGCTTTATCGAAATTGAAGCAGTTCCCGTCGGTAATGTGCCTGCGTAATAATTTATTCGGGCTTCGCCCTCGTGAATTATTCCGCTAGGCACATCACCTCCGGGGAATGCTTCAATTTCGATAAAGCACTCCAAACCATAGATTATTTCTTAAATTGCCCTAGGAAAACGTGCACGTATTTTTTTATATATTTTTTTACGTGACGTTACTTAACGGTTAAAACATGGCTGACGCTGAACATGAACCGTCTATAGCTAGAGTATTCCTGCGTTGAATGTACACTAGAGTCTTTACCTAACAGAATAATTGATGTAGATGATTAAATAGTCGGAAAGCGCGTGGTGAATCGCCATGTAACCGAAGAAGAATCTCACAGCTTTATAGAAAGTAAGATATAACTCCACAGTGTTGAAAACAAAGAGCGACGTAAAAAAGATTTTGTTGAATAAGATTGATATATATTGTTAATGTTAGAATTCCGTCTTCCAAGCTATATGTGTCTACTTTATGTAGTACCAAGTAAGATCGACTTACAGCAGTTTAAAACAAATAGACATAGAATGTATATTAATATATAGGCAAGAACAGATTATTATTACTATATGCTATATTTCAAGTTGAATGAGCATGGTCTTTATTGAAAACTCACTTTTTAACCATGATCGGGACAAGTCATAAAAAATCTTTATTTATAATTGACAAGATACAGATAAAAGAATAACGAGAAAAACATCAAAATTATAATTAAACATACATAAACCAATGAATAAGGAAATGATTTGTACTAAAGGTTTTCCAAAAGCTCATGTTAATTATCACTTTCATCCGATTGAGTATTTCAGTGTAGCATACTGCAGATTTCATAATAGCGCGCCGTTTCAGTGTTTGTTGCGTATCGATTGAATACAGGTAATGAATGACTAAAGCGTCTGTAGGCGGAGCTACATTTTACACATACGGAGAGCTATCAGATAAAGTGTAGTGAGAAAAAATATAAATCGGTCATATTGTTTACGGCATTCAATAGTGTTTAGTCGGTGGTTACGTACATGTTGCTTGTGTGCTAGAGTCCCATCAAAGAAGGGAATATACGCATACAACATGTACGTGTAAATCCGATACAAGTGTCATTTCACTTACATAAATTTAGTGTAAATATATGTCGAAGTAGAATGAATAAAAATATTGTAAATATACATTCTATTTCGCTCTTCTATAAATGATCCGATCGCAATACTTTAATATTATGCATTATAAAATACGACTATACTGACATCTTGTTACAACCGCGCATGCTTTGCACGTACTGTATTTGACTTACAAGAGTGCTAAAATGTTTCTGTCGATGCTCTGAAATCTGTAAAAAACGCACATGTCATCAGAGTCGTTGCGTAAAGCTTTCACAAAAAATGTAGAGCGTTAACCTCTACCGGTAGTCCAACTATCTAGACATAATACTTGTTTCTTCATTTGTATTTTTAACTTTTGGTGTTTATTTTTTTACATCTTTGTTAGCATGACTTTCCTCAATGAATATAAAAAGTAAAATATCATAAAAGTGAAAACTAAAGATAATAAATGCGAGGTCTTTTTTCTAGGACTACCAGTACATCACATTGCCACAGTTGACCTATCGCCAGTACAAATGAAATTTACTTTGTTTTATAAGTAGTTTCGTTCACTTAACTGGTGACGATTACATGTACAATCGAGCCAAGTTTTGATGTTTTCAGTTCGTGTTTATTTTATCGACATACGATTTGACTTTTCGCAAGTTTGTACAGCGATACATTTACCTGAATCTTAGATGGTACACGGGAGTTTGCTATACCTGTATACTGTGCACAAATATTTACATGCAGAGCGCATGTATAATGTATATAATTTACCATAAGTTTAAAGAGTGGTCACTCAATGATCTAGACATTCTTTTATAAATTTTACGAAGGTGAATTTCTGTTTTCTCGTAAAATACAATCGGCGATGATGCTACAAAACAACAGTTATATATATCATACATTTCTAATCACGCGTTAAAAAGGATTTCCCGTATGAAAAAATATACAGGAAAGATGATTAAGGGTGCTATATTCTCTGCAGGTTCAACAGTGATTCACGAATATAAAATGTCCTAAAACAGTTCATTCTAAACATCCTGCAAGAAAAGTTCTTGGAATCATGTTTGTAAATAGTTTGTCGTATAAGTGAGACTCTTTACAACCGTGTCTTCTTAGCTCAGCAAACGTTTCAGATACTTAGCCCGAGTTAGCCGATAAAATCTTTGTTTCGTGTCGATAGTAGAACACGCAATACAGTTCGGTTTCGTTTGTAAAAATTGAATACAAGTTGTTTTATGAAATAAACTTTCGAGGTTTAAAATAAACCAATTTTATCCAAAAAGAATACATAAGCACTAGATTCATAAAAAAATCAAATAATGTCGCAATTGTAGCTTGAAGATGTGTAAGCTTATACTGTCAGTATAGTAGTCAGTGTGTACGATAGATAAAGGTATCGATTTGGGCGGAGCTAACTACAGAATGTGACATCGACGTCATTTACTACCTGTGTGTAAAGCAAACACTGAAACGGCACGGTATTATGAAATCTGCAGTATTTAGCACTGTTACAATTTTATTTAAATATGAAACCAAAAAGGAATATA
>JAFMSR010000015.1:15858280-16012592 GCA_022818135.1 Saxidomus purpurata
ACATGCATGTGTGTTGAAGAATTCTCAGATATCGGTGCCTTGATATTTTCAAGTGATGTTATCAAAATAGTTTTCCAGAATAAAATGTTGCATTTTAGACGAACGAACTGACACTTGTTTTGCTCTTGCTTAAAGTACTTTGCATTTGTTGGTATTCGGTATTATATCACAACTGAAGAGAGACAATGTTTTCTCTGCTAGATAATATTTGCCATCTTACCTACGTGTAGTGAAATACATTTGTACATAAATGATTACTACTAACTTTGTCAGCAAAGTATGCCCTCTAATAAAACGTAATTCAAATTTTGTCGGACGTTTTGAGAATTGAGTTTTCTGTAGGCAGATGCTTGACAGCTTATTCAGCACAGTTACTATAATAACTTTAAGCATATGTAATTGTTGTTAAATGTGATAGTTTCATAAGTACCGGGAATTTTCAACCACAGTTTTGCACAAACGTTATACCATACCGTTGCTTTTTGAAAGCAGGTATGCATATACAATAACTATTAATGTGGTTAGCTTAGCAGCTCTCCAACTAGC
Organism: Saxidomus purpurata; assembly: GCA_022818135.1. NCBI lineage: Eukaryota > Metazoa > Mollusca > Bivalvia > Venerida > Veneridae > Saxidomus > Saxidomus purpurata. The sequence continues at coordinate 15,858,827 of JAFMSR010000015.1, forward strand.
CTCCAGAACGGACTCCAGTTGGGAGTCAAATCTTTGAACTCTTGCTTCTAAGAGAGGTTCCTAAACCACTAGACCGCAATATCGACTACATTGTAATTTACAGACGTCAGCAATTATGACAAATGTTTTTTTATATATGAATGACAAAGAGACAAAAACATTCCCACAAAAGGATACATGCTATAGGAGAAATAAAGCAGAAACTAGTCAAATTATTAATCATGATTATATAAGATTGAAATATATTTCTATTACATGAAATGCGTTTTTGATTAATATGATATCTTTATAATATTGTTCAAGATTGAGCATTCGTAGTGCCATTGACATTAAGAGAGTTGTGCTTGCTTTCATATCATAATCAGATTGTTTTAGAAAAAATGTGTCGTTAATATCTTAATGTAGGTAAACACCTGGGTCATTGTGTCAGAATTGTTATATTTTATGGATATATTAACGACTTTATTTTTATATCTCTTTGTTTAGAAATAAAAAAAAATAACATGGAAATTGTGTTGTTGTAATTCGCGGGTAAGCATTTCTAGCAAGTATTTATCTGGTGATTCTTTACTGGCCCTTGATAAAAGTAAGATTTTAGGAAATTGTCGTCATTGTCGGGTGAAAAAAAGTTTTGCAGAATGTCACATTATACGAATTTCAGAAACTAGTTTATAATTATGTAATAATTTGGTTTATTAGATTTATTTCTAAACCTTTTATTGCCCCAGACACTGAAACTCCTATGTGATCAAATTACGATAAACGTTAGTCATACAGATTTTGTTTTCTTATACATTTCAGAATGTTTAGCATATCATTCACTGCAAATAGTTGTGTGACTGTTCACCGAGAAATTTTGAATTTTCTTCTTGCCCTTCACCAACACATTTTGATAGTTTGGTTATTTTCTATTACGACATTTATAAATGTTTAGTCGATTTATATCCCAGTAAATAAGGTTCCATGGGTAAATAGAAGTCACCCACTCAGTAGGTTGTTGTATTATGCCCCAGCACAACAGGAGGTCTGTCCGTAAAATGGCCATAAACCGTGGAATTATCAGTCTTAGCTATGAAACACTGATGCGAAGAAAGATTTAAGACGAGATAATTGCTGTCACAAGTTTTTAAATAGACTTTAAAAAGTCTGTTGAGATTGAGAGGCCTTTTTTTCTTGAAGCCTTTTTCTCTTTTAAGAAAATATCTCTATCAAACATTTGTCTAAATCAAAGCTCATCTCAATAGAGTTGAGGGAAGGAGAAATTGTGGAGATGTTGTAACATGTTCAGAAAAGGCATGAGAACTCTAACGACTGATGCCAGTCTAGTTTTTCAAGCGTAATGATCCTTTCATTTTCTTTTTCTCTATATGTATAAGAGGTTTCAAATTGTAGGTAATAGAAAGAATTGAATCTCTTATTTGACTAGGATAGTCAAATAATTATTTTAACTGATTTTCTCTATATTCAATGGAAATAAAACAATGATACAGATTTATATAATTCTTTTGTAACTTTTGTAATGTTCATGATTCAATTAGTATGTATCGGTGAATAATGCCTTTAAAAAGTTATGATATATATATGGTCACGTTGAAGGGTAATATCACTTTAAAATGGAAGAAATTTTAAATCCTATTTCACAAAAATAAGCGGGAAATACGACAACCATTCCCAATTTTGCAAATTTAGCTGTGTGAAATAGGAAAGAAGAAATCTCCCAGTGGACTTAATTTGAAGCGTTCAGGAATTTAAATTTCTTTACTGGTATTAATTACAGAGCCTTAAAGTACATGCAAAAGTACAAATACTTTCACCCCACTGGATAAGTAATTGAAAATGACTTTTCATTTCAAGAAAAAGTACTGAGTGGGACTATAACCGTCTTCTTGTTTGGCGGGGGATACATCTGGTATGGCATTGTGCATGTGTAAGTCTGTCAAACTACTGAACTTTGATAATTAGTACAAACGTTCGTAAACGAATTTTAAAATAACTTGGCAAAAACATTTAACAGCTCAAGAAAATGCGTTCATTCACTTTTGTTACATCACAAAAAGTGCCGTTTGGAATGTGCAATGTAGGTGGTGTCTCTCTAAATCGCAAATGTGACGTTGAATTTAATTACAATCTGTATAATACCCAAATTAGGTTCATGAAAATATTTCAGTCAACGATTGTACAACACAATGATCATTTTCCTTTTCCTTGAAGCGGACTCGAGAATGACTCTATAAGCTCAAAGCTTTCTTCACAATCGAGCTAAAATAAATTAGTATAAACTATAAACAATGATCATTTAAAGATTTCTTTTGTTCTGTGACGCGGAAATGAAACAATTCAAGTAGAGTTGAGAACTATAATCTAGTATTTAAAAATGTTGTAAATGGTTATGTTTTACAGTTCAACTGTCGTTGACCGAGGGCTGTTTAAATTACTTTTATGTTGTTTTTTTAATGGTTGCGTTGAGTAAACAGCAGTACATGTACAAGGTGCCACAGGCGATTTAACCGCCAATGGTTCTGACTTACCTACCAAATATTTTTTTTCTTTTAATTCACCGGTTCCATTTCAGAAAAAATAATCTAAAATGTGTACACATCACTATTAATTTATCATCCTACTGTTGAGCTATAACAAAATATTCAAAGTACAAATACGATATTTGTATCTCTCCTTACTAGAAATGGTAAATGTCTCTAAAAAAATCCAAAAGAAAGTACATTTCTCTAAATTTATTTGAACTGAAAGTTAGTGAAATTATTTCCAGTACTTCTCATAGCAGTTTTACTCTGAGATTCGTATTTAATAAGAGCTTCGCGTATACTTCAGGCTATTATTAACCCTGAACAAAAGAGACATTTTTAATAATGACTTGCTTGATTTTCAAAGCTGATCAAATGCCTTAAGCAGAGAACATACTTTTCATCTGCGCATTCTTATGTGCTTACTGGTTTTTGTTTTCACAGACATGTTCAATATGAAGTCAGTCAGTTGATGGTATCGTTTAGCTCGCCTACGAACTAGCTCCAGATGAGAATCAAAAGTATTGAAATACTAATGGAAGGCGATTGCGAAATATGTCAGCTTGCAAAAACGTGCTATCTAAGCAGTTTAATAGCACACACTTCTCTAGTAAAAATATCACTTTAATTTCATTAGATATTAGGTAAAATTAATTTCAAAACAGTTTCGTCATTTCATACATTTACTTTCAAGTTTCTTTTATATACTGTAAATACTGAGTGTACCTGTCGTTCACTTGGAGCCACTTCTAACCCGACAATCATATAATTCGGTATAACTGAATTATTTGTATGCATATTTCGTTCAAATTTGGAATATAATTAATTCAATACATAATACATACTTCTGCGAAATTTAATTTTAATTTATTAACAAATACATATAAAACGTAACAAATAAAAAACATCGCTGTAAAACCCGAATTCACAAAATGGCATAACGTGAAATCCCAACATATCCGTAAAGTTGGTTTGCAGTTCGCAGTTTGCAGTTCTCGAACTGGCAACTAAGAAATCAGTTTGCAGTTCGCGCGAACTGCGAACTGGCAACTAGTCTGCAGTTCGCAGTTCGGGATTCGAATCGCGAACTGCGAACTGTAAACCAACTTTACGGATATAATCCCAACAATAAGAAAAGTCACCGATTCATAATAAAGTAAAGAAACGAAATACAATGTTATTGTATTTTACAGATACATTTCCCTCTTTGTTACGATTTATAGTGAACAGGTTGATACTGCATATGTTTGCAAATAAAATTATTGCTAAATAAATATGATACATTTATATACGTGACTGTCTGAGTGATTAGCCGGCAAGCAACATGTCAATTGCGCGACCACGCCCTTGTTTATTCGTTCGAAGTGACTGATATTTAAAATCAAAATTCTGTTTTTACGGTTTGAATTGCGTTATAGAATAATAAAATGAAAATGAAAATCGATATTTTGCGCTCACCTACATTACCTCGTGCAAAATGGTGAAATCGTACATGTCACACGTGCAGAAGTAACTGATCGTCACAGTTGAAAGGTTTTATCATTTTTATACAGCTAATGTTGCAAAACAACATAATATTTAAATTGAAATAAATATCTTGAACCGTTTTCGAGAAAATCGAATTTGAAAAGTGTCGGGTTAGAAGTGGCTCCAAGTGTACATTGAGGAAGCTTTGAAAATAATGTTATTCCATTAAATCCAGTACTTAATCATTGCGGTAAAAAGTTCATCATTTTTTCGCCATTATACTTAGAATATTATAAAGACAAAATTTATCAGAGTGGAATGGATGCCCCATTAATTTTAATTTGCATTTTCTTTGAGTTTTTACCCCTTTACCTTTTTTATCATTTTTAACATTGTACAATGTCAGCATATCCGCATCACTATCATTTACCGTTCAGTTACTAGTAGTTATTTACAAGATGAGGCTAGGGGTATAAACTTCTATATTTCGTTTTAATTCGACGGTAATTTTCTTTCAGATCATTGAAAGGATAATTATAGTCAATAGAAAAATTGAACGTTTTGGGATGAAAATCTATTTTTAGATCAGACTTTCCCAGCTGATTAATACGAAAGTGTGCACAAAGGAACTATTTGTTATTTACAATAATGATTATTGCTTGTTTAATTAATTTACATTACTTTGAAAATAAAATGTCTAAATTAAAGTTTTACATCAAACTGAACATGAAAAGAGTGTTAGGAAGATTTTGCTTTGATTTTATCGCACTACATTGATTAGTGTAGGAAAAAAAGTTTCAATGGTTGTTGTAGGACACAATCCAATTCTGGTGCATATACTATGGAATGTTATCACCTTCACAGAAGGGATTCTCCTTTGGCCAACATTTGTCCGTCCGTCAACATCGCTATAAACTTGCATTTAAATGGGATCCTCAAGAATATTTGTAATGATATTTGTCTTCATGAAATGCATACGTGTAAAAGGCATGTAGTACAAACAGATAGGCAAAATAATGACGGAAACTTGTCAGAATTTTGTTCATTATAAACCTTTAGTTAACATTGAAACGGTTCAGCTAGAAACAAATAAGAGTGGTGGAATAAAGAAGTCCAATTATTATATCTTCATGAAACATTGTCAGAATTGTCAAGGGAAGGGGTTATGACACTTCATCACAACGGTGCAAAGATTTGCTTATCGAGTCAAAATGGAAAAAAAAACATTGTCACTTCACTCTGCACTATAATTTTCAGATCCTTACAGACATTATGAGAATGTAAGTCTTTATAAATGGGTCATCTTCTGTTAAAATTTATTTATTTGAATTACAGCACAGTATCAACTATTCATTTCGCTTTGACAGAAAGGATTGTCACGATGCGATCGATTATTGTTATGGATTGAAATCAAAACAATTATGATCACCGGGTAAGAGGTGATTATGCATTGCAGAATTTGAGCCATAAAGTGGCATTCCTGTATCTGAAGATGGCGCTTTGTGGCCAAGGTCATCCTAACACATTTCTCCTTTAAAATATAGAGGCACTTAATGACATCTAGATGACACTATGAAATCTATGTTTTACAATTCATATATTATGTCAACGTTTGACTACTGCAGCATTATTTGGGGTAAAAATAAGCAATCGCACATCTTAAAAATTATAAATCTCCAGAAGCGAGCAGTGAAGGTAATATTAAATAAACCAGTCAGAACACCATCTGCAGATCTCTTTAAAACCCTTCAGTGGCTCACGTTTGAAAATCGCTGTTTCTATCATGCAGGAGTAATAACTTACAAATCATTCCATAATGATGTCCCTGAATATATTAGTGATTTGATACCTCTTGCGAATAATAACAGATGCATGTTGCGATCCTCTTCAAGACAAAATGTTGTACAAATCTCATTTAATACTCATTATATGAAACAGTCTTTTCAATGCTTTAGCATGCAGGTGTGGAATTCTATTCCTGATACGATTCGTAAAGCAAAATCCCTGAATGTTTTCAAATATAATTATAAAAAACATCTTCTATCACTACAATCAAATTTATAAATATTGAATGTCTCTTACTTACAACACATTGTTTTGCTAGATACATGAACTTGATGTTTGTTAATTATACTGCACACACTAGTTAATTAATTTTCACTAATATATTTGATGTTTAGTGCATATAGTAGTTGCTTTACAATTTAATACATATTCTTTAGTTTGATATGCATGTATGTGTGTCTGTCACGTATCAATATATTTATTTTTCCACTTGAATCAGTAAAATGTAATTTTTAGTTTTTTCAAGATTCTGTTTGTTTTGCATGAATGTGAATTGCCATGTTTTCTTTGTTGTTATGAAGGCCGCATAGTATATAAGTTGTTGTCTTAATGTGTTACCTTCGGAAAATAAAGAATTTTATTTTATTATTATTATTATTATTATTATTATTATTATTATTATTATAGTTACTTTAACCGAAATTCGTTGCCACTCATATATACATGTATAGTAAACGGTTTGGACTAAGACGACACTCACCGATACGTACATGTTACAACTGTTGAAAAAAGTGGCTATGTATGTAACGTATACTACATTTGTATGTAAGGTTATACTATTTCAGGGACAGTACAGTATATCATCAAAGCGTGCCCATGATGCTCGTACCCAGAGAATTGCTGGCAATCCACAAAAAATAAAGCACTAACTATACGCTTATCTTAAACATTATTGTGTCCTGCATGAACTTTTGAACTGAATTATTTTTTTGAAATTAACTTGTGGTGAAAGATCTTTAGGCTATGTATTTAAACGTAATGGATAATGTCGCGTGTCTGTGAAAAAACTGTTATCAAAATAATTGCGTATAAGAAAAATAATAATTGCTCTGAATTTTCGATTCCATTTTGTCAGCCTGGAACCGTTTTAAAGAAGGTAATTTTAAGCCTATCTTTAGAACAAAATAAGGTCGGAGAGTTCCATATATAATATGGTATTGCGCTCCATAACTAAACTGTTGACGGTACGAAAGAGATACAGTATTCTTGCATACCAGATGGGGATATATGCAGTTTTTACCAGTGCTGGAATATTAGTTTCATATATGAGCACGAGGTTCAGATCGAAATATCCGTCATTGAGGGTAACTGTTTTAGCGGGAACGAGGCTCTGCCGAGTTCCCGCGAAACACTAACCCGAAGTGACGGATATTTCCATCTGAACCAAGTATCTCATGGAAGAAACTTTTTCTTGCACACCGTCTTGCACTTTGAAATAGATATTTAAAAACAAACTTACCGAAATGATGCACTTTGATATAAAACAAACATTCTTTAGATGTTATGTATGGGAAAGTGACGTCACATTGTTTATAATGTGACGTCACATTGTTTATAACGTTACGTCACAAGTAAGCACGTAAGTCGTCTTACACAGGGGTGTAAGATGAGATTTTCCAGCACTGTTAAAAACTGCAGATATCCCTATCTGGTATGCAAGAAAATCTCATCTTACTTTCTCCCCAATTGTGATTAAACCGTACTGTGACATGTGCATCGAGAAAACAAACTTGTTTTTCAAATATGTTACTCGAAATATTGATCGTTATTCACTGGTCGAGAAAAGGTAATTAAACTTATAACAAACATTAGATTTGAGGTAACAAGATATAATATTGATATATACGAACTATTATAAAACCATTCATGAAAGACTGAAAACTTCCATCTACTACCATTACCATTTTCATGCGGTATTATCCAATTAAAAGGTGCCTTACGTAGTAAATGTTTCAATAACAAAACATTTGTACATTCTACTTGTCATTTCATTGGTTTAGTTGTTAAAAGGTTACCAGCTCCTGGTCAAAAGAGCTTAGTTTGGTTGTGCCGAATAAAATATAATCTCTTAAAAGTGAGGCCCAGCGGGATGAGTCAGGTGTTGTATTGACAGAAACTGAAAAAAAGTGATCGGAATATAATTTTATCTGGTCAAATCAATAATTTTGTGACCCTGAACCAAACGCGCTTACATGAAAGAAGAAGCAGGAAATTCATACCCACTTTCCACACGGAGTTAGGCTGTTTTACCTATACCTAATTATGTCAGTGTCACAATAATTGGTCAAAGAAAGGCTTGTAGACTACATCTTAGTTGAAAGATTCCCATGACACCATATTCACCTCATTGAGATTGTATATAACCCATGTTCCAACGTAGCCACTTTTGGTAAAAGTTATATTTAGGTATCAAAGGGCATCCTTTCGCCATTCCATTATTGTGGCGTGGGATCTATGTCCTCAGACTGTCTAAATGTTTTGTTAAAGGAATGGAACCAAAAACGCTTTTTCACGTTTTAAACGAACATGTTGTGTTTATATTAGATGAAAAGGAACCGTAGTCTTTCGTAAAGTTATTATACATGGCATCTAAGTTTAAAATAATTAAATAAAAGACAGAGCAAAGGAGCCCTGCCTAACTTACTCAGAAAAACTATTTTGATGCCTTTTCAAGCATTTCAGGTTCAAATGAAGTGTCAATCACCCAATCGCATTATTTTAGCCGTTACTTAATGGATTAGACATGTCAAAGGTTAATTTGATAATACTTTCACATGATAATACATTAAACCATGGACAAATTTAGCCAGCCAACCAATTTCCTTACACAAATTGGTTAGTAATTCATAGCGTATTGGGCGATATGCAGTAATACTGTTAAAGGAATCCCAAGTTGACATCAGAAGGATAGAGAAACATACTCATGTAATGACTGACCAACTGTGCTTAAACTAGTTAAATAACTGTTTCAATTGCTGTTTTGCGAGATTATTTCATAGTCAGAAATATAAAAGATTCTGAGATATCTACTTGTAAATGCCATGTATAAAATAACATTCTAACACTACTGAAAATTTCTCCTATATAGGCAAAGAAGGATTTGAGCGTGGTATACCTACCAAGTATATCACTCTAGGCGTCCTGAACTATTTTGACTGCTGAAATTCCCTCCCGCGTAATTTTCACACATCTATGAGTGTGCATTCGCTTATACGCTTGTGAATGAAATCACGTGATGTAAAACAAATCGTAGTAAAATTTTCTACACTTCCGGTATCGCCAGCAACAACATAAATGATATTTGAGGAGTAAAAAGGAAAGCGAAAATAACAGTCAATAAAATGTTCTCATTTCTTTCTCATGTGATATATTTTCTGCTACCGTTTTGTTTCACCCATTCCGCTCACAACACATTTCGTCCTTTCAGTAGTTTTCGAAAAGCAATTAAGGACTAACGTTACCTACCTTGACAGGAAACAGATAAGTTAATATATCAAACTGAGCCTCATCGATCGATGTTTCATTGTTTAATCATTGTTTATTTACGAAATAACATCCGTTTCAGTATTTAGCCACGAAGGCCGAAGGCCTGAGTGGTTTATAGCTGCGTGTCAGTATGACAAATTATTGTTTATTAGACGATAACAACGCTGAAAAGGATGTTATTTCGATTCTAACATGACCAGATATTACAAAAGGTGAATAAATGCAAAGCTTTATTTTCTACGCGAACGCTCATTTAACGTCATGCGGCGCAATATGACGTCATGTTTACAGCATATCGGTTCCCGCGTTGTTTATGGTTTAATATAACATAATTTTTCTACTCTTTGTATATAGAGACAAAATCGTGAGTCATGTTAGAATTATAAAATAACGTCCGTTCCAGCGGTGTAAGTCGTTTACTAAACAATGATTTGGAGTACTGATATGCAGTAATTAGCCACGAAGGCCAAAGGCCTGAGTGGTTTATAACTGCACATCAGTACGACAAATTATTGTTTATTAGACGATAACAACGCTGAAAAGCATGCTATTTCGATTCTAACCTGACCAGATATTACAAAAGGTGAATAAATGCAAAGCTTTATTTTCTACGCGAACACTCATTTAGCGTCATGCGGCTCGATATGACGTCGTGTTTACAGCATATCAGTTCCCGCGTTTTTTATGGTTTAATATAATAGGGTTATTAGTATAGTAACGTGATCCAGCATGCCGGATTTGCTCGAGTCGTGCGTTGGATCATACGAGTGCGTAGCACGAGTTTGATCCGACCTCGACGAGAGCCAATCCGGCTTATGGATCACATTACTATACTAATAACCCTTTTATCATTTGACACTTTTCTGCGCGATAAACTAAATTAAAATGAGAAGCTAAGCATAAAATTGAAGAAAATCCCGTTTTAGCGCGAAATATACGTAGTGTGCGACGTGAATTTATTGACGTCATCGTATAAACAAATAGTAACGACCCAGTCAAAAGCGACGTTATTAACGTCATGTGAATTTGAGGGCCAATTGAATGCACTCTTACAAATTTTGCCGCGCTATTTGTATTGCACGTACATACGATACGGATTTTTTTTCTGTCCGGCCGTATTTGATGGTTGAATATAGGCTGTATTTTTGGTAGAATATTTATAGGTATTATAGGTTATTGAACTTGTATGGTGAAATATTACTTGGAACGAGTTGATTTGGCGGGAACAACGTTTCTCCTAATAATTTTTATACTCTTTGTATATAGAAACAAAATCGTGAGTCATGTTAGAATAAACGATGGACACCGCTGGAACGGATATTGTTTCATAAATTTATATAAAATAGTATTTCTACTCTTTGTATATAAGAGACAAAATCGTGAGTCACGTTAGTATTGTGGTTAAGAACGCTGGGCGATATTTTCTACCCATGCTTGTACGTTTTGTCCATTTTAAAGGGCGTGATTACTGATCAATAATATTAATCATTTGTACAATCATGACCATAAGTCTGAGAGTAGAATGAAAACAAGAGCTATCTACATAATAGAATGTGGTCGTTACTATTCTGTTCACATGTATCGGGAGTAAAAATCATAGAGGCGATTGCTCCACAGGGAAGATTTGCCAGAACATGTCCTAATATATTATTAAGTTATTTTACGGTCAGCGTTTTTACAACAGGGCTAAGACGTTTGTATGTTTGCAAATTCAATTACATGGTACCAGAGCATAAAAATAAAAATAAAGAAAATAAAATAGTGTCAAAAGCTAAGATATATAAAGCGAATGAATGACAGGCGTGTTTGAATTACGGTTGGCATTTCTACGCGTTTTGAAAACGAAATTAGCATGACGCCATGTGTCAATCAAGTGATTTCAATACCAATTAAAATTGTACTTGCCTACGACAAAATAAATGCAGGCGGAAAAGGTTTGAATGGATTCCATCAGCATAGAGGCGAGAGTTATCGCACCATTGGCGTCATGCTAAGTTTACTACACAGTCAATGAAATACAAATGTCTTATAATTTATGTCACTGTACCTGTCTTCTTCTATCTATGAATATTGATTATTTAAATGCTGGTTGTGTACTTCCAGTGTGAAATGTGTTTATATGCATCACAACTTCCAATTCATTTACGAAGTCAACTTCATTACTAGTAAAGTTATTGGTAAACTAATTTGAATTTCTTACTTTTTGTCTATCTTACTTTCATAATATTAATAAAGGGTAGAATTGTGACTACGTGTGAAACAACACAAATAATATGTACATGTATGAGATTAACCTTTGAAAATATTAAATAAATCAGTTAACATATTTAGTGCTAAATGTTGTCAGTTCAGTTAATATGAGCTGTGTGTGACAATACCATTTGCATAATATACACAACGTCTCCAGAAGCAATGCTCTTTTCTTCGTAAATACTGAACATATACCATATTCTATATATTCATTGACAAGTGAACTTTATATAATATATTGTACAAAAATACCCACACAGTAAAGCAAAAACTGTTTTGCGCTATACTTTATAATTGTGATAATAAACTGTTATTATAAAAGTAAACGTTTTATACAAACCTTCTCACGGTAGCGATCCCATGTGACTTTTTCGGCTATGTGTGGGTTGAAGAAATGTCAACAAACCACGCTTCAGGCAACATTTTCTGTAATTATCTTTCTTAATCCTGCATATATTTTAACCAAATAAAGACGAGAGCCGGGCCTCCCACCCACACATAGCCGAACGAGTCACGTGGGATCGGATCCGTTCTTCTACACTTGCATTTGCACCTGTAACAGTATACGGTACATTTGCATAACTACCATGGAATTGACCATAATTTGCAATACAAAAATGATATTCTTAGCAGGTACAGTAAAAAGGAATTGCAAGAAAGAGTGTATTTTAACAATACTTAGCATTAAGGCAGGAAAGCGGACATTATAATCATTGTTTTCTATTCTTTTTCGGGAAACAGTAAAACGCAATCACCGTGTCAGTTTCTTGAAACCTTATTGGATGATTAAAGGGCGAACATAATTTATAAGGAACACTTTAGAGTTTACGATTTTTAAATAGACGAGGGCTCCCAAAAACGATCCGCTAAAAAGAATTCGGTACGAGAAAACGAAATGAATTTACTTGCGACCAAATCTGTCAGTCAATTGTTAGTCTAAAATACATATAGATTCTTGTGAGGAAATATGTGTTGCCGGCTGTAAGGTATGAATGGTACCTGGCATAATGATATCCGTGCACCCTGTCTGGTTTTAGAATTGTTTCTTAAAGAAGTAAGAAATGCGGTTAGTTTACTTAGTATTTCTGGCTTCTAGAAATCCTCAACGAAATCAGTTTGCCGTGCAATATAATACTGTAATGGCTGGTCATATAAATGAAAGTGAGACAGTCCGACAATGCGTGCTTATTTCCAACTAATTGCCTCAAATCTATTTCCGGTCCGTATGGAATATGCCGGAAGTGTCTAAGTACGTGAGATATAGTTGCGCCATTATAACAATTTCGATAGAAATTTGACGACAGATTAAAACTCGCTAATGAAATGCATTAGACGTGTTATTTCCGGTATTTTGTGTCTCATTTTTGATAGGAAATATCTCCCACTTACATTTATTGAACATTATACGGAAGCATTATACCAAAAGCGAAATGGAACAATTACAAATTTGTTGGAAAGAGTTAATGAACCTCATACCATTTGCTATACGAAGTTCTTGTGGTCGATTCAAACAAACTTTTTGACTGTACTTTCCAAGAATATAATGAAACTATACCTTTAAGTTTTGAGAAGGCAGTAGGAAAAATACTAACCATCACAAGGCAATTTCAAACACATTCTTGAATATAATCTTACAAACTGTGAGAATGGCAACGGACTAAATGCACGATACTTTCATGATATTCTCTTAACTCTCTTAAGTGTTGTGGATGACAAACAGAGTTATACACATGGGCATATAAAAACACCACGTTGCAAAATGATGAAAGCACGGTATGCTCAAAGACAATCGCACAGTACATGTACCCTGTTGTGTTTTAAAATAAATTTACAAGCTATGACAAATACCTGTTTCAACATTTCACATACTGGCACGTTTCATAATTTTCCCTTCTGGTAGTCTGGTAGACTTGGGGTCCTACAGACACATGTCTTTTAATTGAGAAATTGATTATAATATTCACAATATCATTTAAAAATCTTTCATCAATTTCAGAAATAAAAGGCAAATTTAGCTAGAGTACGTCATGAAATATCTCCTGAAATGAAACTGTGTAATGCTAGTCGAAAGGTTCGAATATAATTGTCATTGAATATATAAATCTCTGTGTCAAGTAATATTCTGCGTCTTTGATGTTTAGACATGAAAAACTCGTAATTGTTTCAACTTGATATAGGATATCACTTCAACTTTTAATTCATCCTTGAGTTGGGAATATTTCAACAAGACTTACTGTTAATGTTTACATTTGAAAAGATGTTTCTTTACCTAAATGTTGCCAAGAGTAGATTTCTTCATTGACATTGATTTTCAAAATGTTTTGAATGTTAGTTTATACATATTCCAATTGTTTAAGATATACGGTATACATGTATATTGGGCATTTGGTACTTGACTATTTAAATATGATATTCAACATACATGTACCACTTCGATCTATTTTAACAATGCTCCGAGAAAAGATCAATATCATTGATGTAATTTATAGAACAGAGCTCTCTCTCTGATGTTTGTTTTAAATGTTAGATATTTTCTTTAGGCCCACACTGCATGCCAATATTTTTTGACTCCGAGGAATGTTGATATTTTGCTTGTTTCTTTTTCTTCCGCTAAAAATATTGTGTCAACGCGCATAACTTGGCTTTGAAGTGACGGCTGCTCCTCTGAGAATATCTGATGACTTTGTTTGGCCATTTGTTTAACGTCTGTGTCCTTTAAAGTCAATATCCGTGAGAAAATTACGTATCAGTCGATCGTGCTTTCAAACTGTTTTCTGCATACCATTGGGCGACAACAAGCAAATAAACAATAACCTTTTCTTTGGATTAATGTTCAACTCAAACAAAAAAGACTTTAGTTAGTAAAACAAAGTAAAGATAAAACTTGCGCCTCCTGCATTATTTATCCAAGAAAAAATCCATGAAACTTAACAGACTATACTATAAAGTACATAACACCTCCATAGCAACGCCTTCAAGCGACTTTCCTGACTAACTTATTCGAATTGCCATAATTGTACGTTAACAACAAAATTGATAAACGTTATTCAAGTCAACGCTAAGATGAGGAGTGTAAACTTAAAAACGTAAATTAAACTTTTGTTTAAAAGTATTTTATTTATTCCGACGAGTATATGACAATAACACTTAAGACATATGTGCTAAATCAACTATTTGTTTTGTCTGTAGTTAAGGAATTCAGTTTGTTTAGCTTTTGAAGTGCTATTATTTTATTATCTTTGTAATGATGTACAACTCATAAAGTACTTATTTCCATGTTTAATACATGTTCCATACATAAGTGAAAGAACATTCAAGTTCTCTGTCAAATAACTGTACAAGAGCCCGTATGGTTAGTGAATAATTGTAAAATATTTTATATGAACTCAAGGAAGTACATGTGTCCAGTACTTTTAATACATGCAGTGTAGTGTTTTGTACCACTAACTTGAGTAAACATGTCAGAAGATTTTAAGCAATATTAACAAACTGCTTTAAAAACACATGCCCCACGACATCATGGTTTCACTCACTTTCAAATACATTTCAAAGCAAACTTAAAAGATCAGCAAGTCGTTTCAGAAATGTTTAACATAAAGTCGGAAAGAGTAGAATTTTATTTTGAGGAAACTAAGTTAATCGACGTAGAGGTACTGTACTCGCCTACTCGCTATCGCTACTCGGACGATTGGTGATGTCAATGGTACAATGATATAAATGTTTCTTCCACTTGTGTCGGATGTTATTCGCCAGTGTATTTCTTTTTACGTAATACATTTATTTAGTAACTGAAATACTCATGAATTAAAAACAACCAGGGGATCTTACCAATTCTGTAACAACTTTGCTCCTACAAAATGTACTTTCATAAGACACAAAGCATCACCTCAAGTGGATTCGCATCTTCCATTCAGTTACAGTATGAATAAATGGCAAGTGACAAGAAACATGCGCGCCTAGGGAGTGCTAGGAGATAGAAGAATGTGGACTCATAAAGACAAGTATCGAAGGGAAAAACAAGCAAAACTGTGCAGAGCTTTGTCAACTGAATAAGACTGCCTTGTAGAATGTATTTAATACGATGACTTATATAATATCACACATCATTACCAACTGGGTTAAATGAAACGTAGTAAATGTAATATCGTTGTGAAGAAGTATACACTTTATCATTTTGACATTGTCTGATCGTCGGAGCGTATTTTGCATTTGCACAGTCTTCTGGAAATATTTATTTGTAAATTTGGCTTCAGATGCTGATCAGTAGATGACAATCGTGTTTATTGTTTTTACTCTAAAATCAGTCCCGGGCCAACAGTTTTTTGAGGTATACGTTTTGATCTCCGTATTTGGAAAACAATACACATTTTATGATTATAAAAAATTTCGGTACCGGAACCCGGATTCCACCTCTAAAGGGGCCTGCCATACTATCAGATTATTTTCTCAAAATGCTGAAATAAGTTAGATATACTTAATACAATAAGTATAAATATTATGTTATTTTTCAAGTAGAACATACATCGTGAAACGTCTTGTTTCTGCAAAAATGCCGGTAAAGCGACCTGTCGTTATAAATCGTTATCCAGCCAAAATGTATTTAAACAGTATTCATGAATATTTAACGGCACTACAGCACATAGGCTTCCTATTCTTCCATCGATATTTGTAGAAACTTTTAGCTGAAAATTTGATGTTTCGTGGCATTCCTTTCTATGTATTTTAATAAATAATGTATTGGCGTTTTTAAAGTTCCTCCTAGTTATAGGAAATACCTCTTAAAGGTTATTTGTTTTACTTCAACCTTCGTAAAGAGAATTGGCTTGATCTAGGATATGCAATGCACTATGTACTTTGATAACATTGGTAATGTTTCTTTTATCAACTAGGAATAAAAATTCTTTTCAAGAATACAATGTTAAAGTCCCAAGATCACATTTATAAGTAGCTCTCATTTTAAGAATAACGGATGAGGTTAAAAGCGTCGTCAATATAACACTTTACATCTGTCCTTATAAAGTATCTTAATGGAACAATTTAAGATCAAATGACTTAAGTATACATTCTGATATAGGGTCGAGGGAACAAATTACGCAAATATAAACTGTTTAAAACAGAGTAACGTGTGAACCGTGTGCAAAATCATTCATTTTACAAAGACAATATCGAAGTATTTTTATTTAAATTAGCTAAGTTCCGCTGTTGGGTATCCCCTTTAAAGATCGAAACTGGGCGGTACATCTCTTTACCAGTTCATAAAAGAACATGCTTTCATTGCCTTGACGAAGTTGAAGATGAAACGCACGTACTTATTAACTGTCTTTTGTATGATGATATCAGTAAAGTATTATATGATGAAATTGTGGAGCAAAATTATGTATTCCCACTGTATGGTGAATCTGAGAAGTTTAAATACATTCTATATAATGAAAATATTGTTAAGGATAGTACCAAAGCCTGCCATAATATTTTAGTAGAAAGGCGTAAACATTTATATACCAGTAATACTTGATCCATGTATATATATTTTTTAATTTCGTTTAACGCCCTTTATTCTCGCCTTAATTTTATTATGTACAGTATTCTATAAGAGTGGAAACTTGAGTTTTGTTTAATCTTAACATTTGAATATTTAAAACATGTGACTGTACAGAAATGGTCCTTTTTATGTTCAACTTGTTCTTAGTCTCTCGTACTCTTTTAGAGCTGTTTTGTAATAATGTATATACAAAAGTGAGACTATTATAAATGAAGTATCTAAATATCTTCTATCAAGAAATGTGTCTCACTGTCAGAATTATTCACCTTTATTTGTACCAAAAACATTCCTAACTTTGTTTTTTAGATCAGTAAGTACATGAGAAAGGCACTCTTTTCTTGAAGAAACAACTTGAGTACGACAGAAGGGCATATGCCAGCATTGTTTTAGAGTGAATAGAACATAGTTCTATCATTATCATATCAATAAATTTATGTTACTATATCAGTAAATTCAATGTGATCCTGGGACTTTAATGTAATCAAAAAATGAGAAAATTTATTTACATTCTTTGTCATCGACGGCTTTTATTTTGTTGTTTATCTTTATGGCTTTGCTTTGTGAATACGCTATTATAGTAGTCAGTCAGAATAGTGTTTTACGTCTGTTAAATTGTGAAACATTTCAACATATTACGCAAACCTATGGCATTTGAACATTGACTCATATTCCAACTTTCCAATAGTGTGTAGGTTTAGCATTTTCACTGAAAACAACACAGAAACATTAATTACTTCACGAGGAATGATTGAATTTCTGATCTTGATATAAGATCATGCTTAAAGTATCTTAATATACAGATTATTTGAGGCTTTAAGCACTTTTTTCCTGTGGCCGCTTTTGATTGGCTGTCGCCCCGCAATACAACGCATAAAGGTTTGTAGATCTACGAAATATTTCTGTATATTTGGAGTTATTGTATTGGACATAAACGCTCGGTTGCGTTTGCTTCGTGGCACTTCTTTTTTCTCTGAGTAAGGTAAGCTGTTTCTTTGAAAAAAACATGGGGGTATTTGAACTCTTGCAGTAAGATTTAAAAAAACTATTTGTAATTCATTTGATCTTGAAGAATGATATTATTTTATATCTGGAATATTACTTCTGTTTGGACTGGTTTAAGTTTAGTAAAAATCTTTTGATTTTAAGGTTATATCTTCAATATCATATTACCGCGTTATTTTTATTAGTTTAAAAGCTTTATTTGATTGTGAGAAACCGTATCCCAAGGAGCACGTTATCAATGAAAGCGATGAAGCACGGTCATATAACTTTGCTTTGAATACATACCTTCGGTGGGAAATGCGGAAAAAAGTTTCAATGAAGTTTTGCCTGTCCGACACTAAAAATATCTTGATAGATATGCGGAACATTTTATCTGAATGAATAGACTTTATTCCTAGGATATAATAGTATCTTTTCATAATTATAGACTTTTTAGATATATAACAAATTTTAATAAAGAGCTTTGATTCTTCAATCGTTTATAGGTTATATTCAATCAATGTATTGTAACTACATTAGACAAATCACTCCTTCCGAAAAATACTCGGATCGTAGACCAAAATCATATTGTTTCTGTCGGAAGAATTTGAAATTGTTGAATCCTGCGTTTCATGGCCGTCTCTCATTTCAGCTATTTAGAGAGTAATAGCCTAAAAACATCTTTAAACTACATGAAATTTGCTAATTTTTCTAGAGATATATTTGAATCTTTATGGCATTTATATTGAACAATGTTATATTTTCATGTGAAAAAACGCCATAGCATTGTTGTGTATGTGACCGTTATTTTATGTGTTACCACTTTTCTATCATGTTACTAAATATTTACTACTTTATATGGCAACGTTTTGTAACAACATTTATCACACTTATAATGTATAAATCTTTTATTCGCTTACAAGTAAGTCTCCCTATATAACTGCGACTTCCTGATGCCAAAGCTGTTTTTGCGAGGGTGAGACATTAGATGCAGCATAGTTGTAAAACGAATTTTTTTTTTTTACAAATTCTGAAAATAACTTAAAGTTGAAAATATCGTTTCTTACTTTCGAGACATGATAAAATTCGTTTTTGTGCATACCGGATCGATTTTTCCGGTGATTTTACCCATGCCGGAAAAAATCATTCTTGTATATCGAATGGGCGTTTTCGGTTATTTACACATGCCGGAAAAATCGGTCTGGAACAACCTTCGTTAATAACTTGTGACATAACGTTATAAATAGTTTGACGTAACTTTCCAAAACACAGAATCTGAATATCGTTTGTTTTATATGAACTGAACCGCGTGCCCATGACAGAAACTAATAATCTTCTTAGGTCGCAGAATTCAAATCAATTTACATTAAAAGTTAATGCTGCAGATATATAAAGTCCACAGTAATAAAAAATAAACCCAACTTCAAAAAAAATAAACGCATTAACTCGGAGCTCATAGAATAAACACATGTAGCTTCTAATTATGTAAGAGGTACTGTAGTACTTTGCTTGTTAAATGCTTTGATCATGTCAATGTTGATATGGAACATATGTGATGCCTTAATGTAATGCAGACAAAATGATGCTGTAAAGCTATGTCCAAATATTCTGCCTTCTGTGGGTACGAATTCCAGCCGGAGCATGAGGTGTGTCCTTGGGCAAAGACACTGATACCACACGTAACTCAGTCTACCCACCTGTAAATGGGTAGCAGCGATGAAAAAATCGCTTACTCTCTCTCGCTGGCGTGACGACATCTGGAATGAGTGTTCGAAAGCGATTAAATAAGCTACGAAGCTTTCTTCGTTATCGAACTAAAATAAATTCGTATAAACTAAATATTCTTGCTTAAAGTTTGTTGTTAATTCTTTACTGTACAATTTTTGTAAGTCAAAGGAATGATATCGATAAGTAGCTCTTGTTATTGTTACCTATATGGAGACATAATCACGTTCAAATGATTTCTTATAGATAAGTCGGCGCAAAATTATTAAAACATTGATCTTCAATCCAAACTTAGTATAATACTTATATACACTAATTTAATTCATACTAAAGTACTCAGTAATTATTTTGAGATAAGAACGCAAGGAATATAGTTGATACCGGATACAATTAGCTAGACTTTTGACTAGAAACGCCTTGGTGAGACAATGGCATATATACGGTATTCAGCCACACAAAAAAGTACAATTACTGTTGCAGAATGTCTACCTCATCGTACAAAGGTCATTTACTAACGGCTCGATGTCGTTTAATGACCACTACGTATAATTAAAGTACACATAAACCTGACCCTGTAATTATAAAACGTGTGCGCATGACATAAACTTATAATCTTCTTAGGTCGCACAATTCAAATCAGTTTACATTAAAAATTAATGCTGCAGATATATAAAGTCCACAGAAATAAAAATATACCCAATTAAAAAATATATATATACGCATTCATTCGGAGCTCATAGAATAAACACATGTAGCCTCTAATTATGTAGAAGGTACTGTAGTAACTTGCTTGTTATATTCTTTGATCATGTCAATGTCGATATGGAACATATGTGATGCCTTAATGTAATGCAGACAAAATGATGCTGTAAAGCTATGTCCAAATATTCTGCCTCCTGTGGGTTCGAATCCCAGCCGGAGCATGAGGTATATCCTTGGGAAAAGACACTGATACCACACGTGCCTCAGTCTACCCACCTGTAAATGGGTAGCAGCGATGAAAAAATCGCTTACTCTCTCTCTAGCGGGCGTGACGACATCTTGAATGAGTGTTCGAAAGCGATTAAATAAGCTACGGAGCTTTCTTGGAAATCGAACTAAAATTAATTCGTATAAACTAAATATTTTGCCTTTAAGTGTGTTCTTTATTCTTTACTGTACAAATATGAACGTCAAAGGAATGATATCGATAAGTAGCTCTTGTTATTGTTACCTATATGGAGACATAATCACGTTCAAATGATTTCTTATAGATACGTCGGCGCAAAATTATTAAAACATTGATCTACAATCCAAACTTAGTATAATATTAATATACACTAATTGAATTCATACTAAAGTACTCAGTAATTATTTTGAGATAAGAACGCAAGGAATATGGTTGATGCCGGATACAATTAGCTAGACTTTTGACTAGAATCGCCTTGGTGAGACAATGGCATTTATACGGTATTCAACCACACAAAAAAGTACAATGACTGTTGCAGAATGTCTGTCTCATCATACAAAGGTCATTTACTAACGGCTCGATGTCGTTTAAGAACCACTATGTATAATTAAAGTACACATGAACCTGGCCCTGTAATTATAAAACGTGTGCGCATGACATAAACTTATAATCTTCTTAGGTCGCACAATTCAAATCAATTTACATTAAAAGTTAATGCTGCAGATATATAAAGTCCACAGAAATAAAAATATACACAACTTCCAAAACAATAAATGCATTAATTCGGAGTCAACAGAATAACACATGTAGCTTCTAATTATGTAAGAGGTATGATATCGATAAGTAGCTCTTTATATTGTTACCTGTATGGAGACATAATCACGTTCAAATGATTTCTTATAGATAAATCGGCGCAAAATTATAAAATTATAGATCTACAATTCAAACTTACTAGTATAATAAGTATATACACTAATTGAATTCATACTGAAGTACTCAGTAATTATTTTGAGATAAGAACGCAAGGAATATGGTTGATACCGGATACAATTAGCTAGCCTTTTAACTAGAATCGCCTTGGTGAGACAATGGCATATATACGGTATTCAACCACACAAAAAAGTACAATTACTGTTGCAGAATGTCTACCTCATCATACAAAGGTCATTTATTAACGGCTCGATGTCGTTTAAGAACCATTATGTATAATTAAAGTACACATGAACCTGACCCTGTAATTATAAACCGTGTGCGCATGACATAAACTTATAATCTTCTTAGGCCGAAGAATTCAAATTAAATTACATTAAAAGTTATTGCTGCAGATATATAAAGTCCACAGAAATAAAAAAATAAAAATATACCCAACTTCCAAAACAATAAATGCATTAATTCGGAGCTCATGGAATAAACACATGTAGCTTCTAATTATGTAAGAGGCACTGTGGTAACTTGCTTGTTAAATGCTTTGATCATGTCAATGTTGATATGGAACATATGTGATGTCTTACTGTAATGCAGACAAAATGATGCTCTAAAGCTATGTCCAAATATTCTGCCTTAAAGTTTGTTGTTAATTCTTTACTGTACAAATTTTATAAGTCAAAAAGTAGCTCTTTATATTGTTACCTGTATGGAGACATAATCACGTTCAAGCGATTTCTTGTAGATAAGTCGGCGCAAAATTGTTAAATTATAGATGTACAATCCAAACTTACTAGACTAGTATAATAATTATATACGCTAATTGAATTCATACTAAAGTACTCAGTAATTATTGTGAGATTAGAACGCAAGGAATATGGTTGATACCGGATACAATTAGCTAGACTAGAATTGACTCTTCCAGGACAATTACATATATACGGTATTCAACCACACAAGGAAGTACAATGATTGTTAGAAACCTCATCAAACAAAAGGTCATTCACTAACGGTCCGATGTCGTTTAAGAATCACTTTGTATAATAAAAGAATACGTGAACCTTACCCTGTAATTATAAAACTTGCTTTATGCTTGACTTTACTCATAAAAACAAAAGAGAACACTTAAACCTCTTTTTATAAGCATGCAAGCCATACCGGTATTTTCATTAAGAATCTATCACATGTTTAGATAATACAATGAAATCCGGATTTAGCGAACTACCGGATATAAGGAACATATTTTGTCTGCCCGAGTTTTCTTTTTTCTTTATTTAATACGAAAACATTATATGTATATAACAAACCCCGGATATAAGGAACACATTTTAATGATCCGTAGGAGTTCGTTATAAACGGAGTTAACAGGATATCGATTCAAAATTTTAGTGCGAATCCATTACGAACATGAAACAAGTTTTATAATCACGGAGCCTGACCTGACTGATAACAAATTTAAACAAACAAACAAGCTGCAGGTTTTCACAAGTACGCCGTACAATGAGAAAATTAGGGTTTATTTATTTATTTGGGTCTTGTTTTCTTACTGCCCCCAAGAGGCATACTTTCGGCGCAATTGCTGTAATTCATCATTTAGAATAATTTCATTATAACCTTTCTGCATGATTCTGCGAAAATGTGATTGTTTTCCGAAACGCAGTTAAGACTTGTAATGTCTTACTATCATTTCCATGGAAACTATGATGTGGGAGTAATGGTTAAGGGGAGTACACCCTATAACTTCCTGATTATTTTCTCAAAATATTTAAAATTTGATAAATGTTCGTAACATAATACATTAATGCATTTTGCAAGATGGTCTTATATTGAGACATGTTTGGTGAGTGGACAAAGTGTCGATATAGAGAGATTTTATAATAAATCGTTATCCAATCAAAAAAAAAAATCCAACTACATGTATATATTAAAAGCACTATTACATGTCCTACCTCGCTAATTTTACCGGCTATAACTGTCGTGTTTGGCTGAATCCCAACAACATGTATATATTAAAAGCACTATTACATGTCCTACCTCGCTAATTTTACCGGATATAACTTTTGTGTTTGGCTGAATCCCAACTACATGTATATATTAAAAGCACTATTACATGTCCTACCTCGCTTATTTTACCGGCTATAACTTTCGTGTTTGGCTGAATCCCAACTACATGTATATATTAAAACTTAAAAGCACTATATACGTCCTACCTCGCTAATTTTACCGGCTATAACTGTCGTCTTTGGCTGAATCTCTTGCTTAAACTTGGAGATGATTCTTTCAATCAACGAATTACTGATATAGCTTAGGTTTGTTCCTCTTTAAGTGATTGTTGTATGTTGAACGTAATAATATGTTTGAGCTGTTCAGCAACTTTTAAAACCTCTTTATTTATTTGTGAAATTTCCTTGGTGCGTTTATTTTACATCAATTGTTTTCCGTTGAGGGGATGCATCTACGTAAATAGGTTTGCATGACAAATCACTAATTTATAATACTATTTTTAAGAATAATAGTGACATACAAGACTTTAAAATATCCTTTTATCGTTTGCTGCTGATCAGTGTTTTGCTTCTTTAAAGATGAAGTTTTTTATTTGTTTTTTTACTTGAATAGCATTACGTTTACCATACGAATACATCAAAGGCACACACATCTCCTTTTTCGTCATTTTTTTTCTTTAAAGATATAGTTTGTTCTCTTGTTTTACATTTAAGTAGTATTACGTTTACCATGCGAAAACATCAAAGGCACACACATCGTCAAATATTTATAGATCTAATTATTTGCTTCGTTATTATGGTCTATTAAATGTAACTATATCAAGGGAGCTATTTGGTTTGTTTGTGGCGTTAGTAATGGCTCACACTGTACGGCTATTATTGACACCGACAACCATTCTTGTTCTAGATTGACCATGTACTGAGACCAACTTCACATTTTCTGCTTTATTTGTCCGATTTATGCACTATTTTGTATATATGACATGTTTTCGACACTTTATATGTACAGTCTATGTTGTCAGAGTTAACCTAATTGTCGTAGCCATTAAAGGAATGTTTTCCCAATCATTCTTAATCTTTGGATTCATTTCAAATGTTTTCCTTGCGACTTTGAAAAGGAAAGTAAAGATTAAATTAAAGTCTCTTCCATGAATTCACTTTATATATACTTTTGGATATTGAAAATAGAAAAAAAATAATTAGATGTAGCCGATCATTGTCATTGGATAGTCTCACTCAAACCGAATATTCATGTTAAACTCGAGTCTAAAATTTAGAGAGTTTGATAGCAAATTTAACCAACATTTAACGACCACTGAATTATACCCCCTCCACTGTACGCGGGAGCGATATTTGAATCATGAAGTTTGTCCCGTCGCTTTCCCATATTTCAAAAAGTTCTACTCCGCTATTCAACATGTTCATTGGCACAAGATAGATAACTATGCCAAGTTATTAAACTGTGGTTTACATTTTGATAGAGTTATTGTCATTTTGTACTTAGCAAGTTGTACAGTATCTCATGTATCGATGGTGGTACTACATTGATACTCAACAGTTGCTATATCCTATACTACATGCAGCCGTGTATGCAAAGCTACAATGACAAGATATATAAATATAAAGTTACTGCCCCTTTTTGTACTGAGCAAACATCTATGCATGCAAAGCCGTTATGTCTGCACATTTATCATTTATTCATGGAATTGTCCAAGCTGTGTTTATCGTTTGCATGCCACCATTCAAGCTGTGTTTGGTTTGTGTAGTAAAACATACTCCCTCCCGGTATTTGTTTTGTTTTATGACTAGAGCATAAGTGGGGGTATTTCAGTGATAGATCTAGTTAAATTTGTATATTAAAGCTATTGCTTCCTAAGTAACAATTTACAATAATTATGATATGTTTCCAATGAATACTTCTGTAATAGAACAGTCTTGTAATAAGTTACACTGAGAAATACATATAATGTGTGGATTATATGTTCTTAATGCAGTTTTATATAAATATATTATTATACAATGACAATAAAATAAACCAAAATTTGTTTATTATAGTGTCACCCCTATTGAAAGGGCCAGCCATTTCTGACTTATGAGACACCTTCTTTTTGAGCACATGTATCTACCGAATCCTATCCTTTTTATGCCAGGCACCAGGCAGGTAGGCATACGGTAACTATAATTTAACTAGCTGGCGGCTCACCAACCGGCCATATCAGAACGGACCCCTGCTGGGATTCGAACCTTCGACCTCCCGCTCCTAATGCAGATGCCTAAACCACTAGACCAAGGAAGACGGATACAAAGCATACATTTTATTTGGCATAAAATGACATTTACATTTATAGCCAGTTACAGAATAATGCATACATGTGTAAATTATTGTGCAGTTATTTACAGCAGTCTGTGAAGTAAGGATTGTGTCATCAGTATGTTAACTCTGTGACCAATCCTCTCAGTGTGGAATATCACAATAAAAGTGTTAGGGTCTATTGGGTGTGATTTTGAGTCTAAGTATATTTTTGTTCTTGTAATTTACAAAACTTGTTCGCAATAAAGCCTTTATAACACACAAGAGAACCTATTAGATAATTATACATTGTCATATTTAGCAAAACTATTATGACAATGGCTAGAATATTCCGATTTTTGAAAAAGCTATTGTACACAAATTGATATCTTTTGTTGAAAGCACGCCGCTGTTTAGGTTTATATAAGAGATAAATGAATCAAATACAATTGCATACGATTTAAAATATATTGAACATTAAAATGATTTAAGTCTTTATACGAGAAAAAAATGCTGTTTCTTTAAGCGTTGTTTCAAAGATTTAATTAGATGATATATAAAACCAGTAAATGATTAGCCAGTCAATGTTCATTACTAGACCGTTTTATAATTGACCAGATGTTGGAACGCATTGCACATGACACACCTGGTGTACAAATGTATACTGAAAACATAAAAATATTGGTATTTTTTGCATATTGTCATGTTTCGTTTTCATGAACAGTTTTATAATAAAAGATGACAACAGTTCGACGAAACAAACGAAACAGTTAATTTGATAAACATATAAATGAGGACAATTTGTTAAGAACAAAAAAATGTTCCATGTTCCTTGTAAGAATACAAGAAAACAACAGCAGCAATTTACGAGACAACGGGAGTACGGGACAGCTTAAAACTTTTACTCATTTTTGTCGTCATAATAAAAATGTTCACTTTATCATAGACGATGGTTCGCAAAACTATTTAAAGAATAAACGTATACTTTGCACATGCATTACAAAAAAAATAATGCAAAGACAAAATCCTTTTTAGAGTGTTTGCTTTTAATAGTATCTTAGATTTGTCAATACAGACAACTAACTTACTCTTCGCATACTATTTAACTAGACTTGACAAAAGGTTAACTAAATAGGGAAGACACTGTTGTCTTCCACAGAACGGACGTTTCATCACAGAGGAACTTGGTTCTGTCCCTGGTCAGTCCACTCCAGATGAAAACACCAAACTCTAAAGTTACTTTATTTCACCAAACTACTATAAGCTATTGCAAGCTGCTTCTCTCAAAGTGACTGTATCTATCACAGGTCGTGCATCGAGAGTGTATTGGGGTTACGAAAAGTTGCTTGGCAAATGAGCTAGAGCAAAGCATAATGTAATGTTAGGAAATGAGCTAGGGAATGGGCAAATTTGTACAAGGAATTGAAAAATGCTCTTACTTAAATAACACTTCACCAACATTGAAAAAGAATCATTGACATAATCACTTGAACCGCGCAATTGGAATGTTCTATAAGCTCAGAAAGCTTTACCAACGCACATTTATCTGCCTTTTTCACTTTAATTCGACACCTAAAATCTTCCTATGATTCTACAAATCCATTCTCAAATGTACTTTTGATTTCGGATAAAACGGCACCAGTTGATTGTTCAACAATTTCAGCCGAAAAGCCTAACATAATATTACAGTTTTGCCGTTTTCTGATTGCCACATGGTTGCTGTTACGGATTACGTTCTTCTTCCTTAGCTCAATTTGACCGTATTTTCATGATAAAGCATTGTAAAATATGTCACTCTAAAAATGTTAGGGGGTACTTGACGTTTTTCTTTGTGTATACATTGCATTTTAATTTACAATAATAATAGTTTTCTTTTTTTGTTCAGTTGTGTTTCCCGATATATAAAGCATCTTATTTCCTTAAATGTATATCATATGTTAAGCATATTTGCCACTTTTGAGCTTGCAGCTACCCACCTTGATCAGTTGATGAATTTTCATTACTGAAGAAGATTTTTTCGACAACATTCATTTGTTTTTAAAGTCATGAATAGTAGCTTTACACATTGTGATAGAGATATTTTTACATTAACTTATACTTTAGTTAAAATGTTGTCATAGTAAGTCGCCATTTTTGCGTTGCACCTACAGAACTGCTGAAATATTGTGGCATGTATCATACGTATTCGTTTATTAGCTATTAAATATGTTCAACTTGTTGTTTATGGTGTGTCTTGTAACAGAAGCAAAGACTCAAGTACTTTGTGTAACATGAAACGTCTTAATCTCATATCTCAATACAGTTATCATTCTTAAAGTGTTCTTCAATTACCATGTAACGATAAAGTCGTTTGGTTTAATATTTAGAATGTTCTTATTATATCAGAATAGCGTTTCAGAAAAAAAAACCTATCAAATTGATTTCAAGAAAGAATTTACGAACGAGATATATTATTAATTACACGTAACAATTCCTTAAGTAAGATTTTGCAATACCTAATTCATTAATGTTCAATGACCATACACGTATAAAAGATAGCGCATGTTAAACTCTTATTCCTTTTATATGCATACCTTTAGGAAATATCTTTACAGAGTTTCACTAATTACATTAGATGCTACGTGTCAGGTTGTTCCAATTAGCAAAATGTGACGGAGACTGATCATTTACGTCTGTTCACACATAACTGAAAATTGGGTAATGTTAGCGTCGTCAAACGTTCGTGAAATTGTTACTTTTATTATGTACTATTCGCGAGCTCCTGGACTTGCCAGCTAGAGTAAAACGTTATTATGACTGTCTGTAAATATTGTTTGAAGAACTTAATTCTTTGCTGTCTTAGAAACTTCTTTGTTATGCTGACAATGTGGTTACTCTGTCTGTTGGAATATTTTTTCATGCTTATATTAACAAGGTAGTTATCCTGCCTGGAAGAGTATTTTCAACTTTTGGCTTCTGGTTTTTTTCTGTATGTTATGTTGAAGTGAAACTTATTTTCCTGTAATAAGTATGGAAATATAATCACAAGGAAGCCGGCGTGATGTTAAAGTTTAACTACCTAAATACGTATCAATTTTGTGCACAATCTAGACGTTTATAAAAGTACCTTAATCGTCTGAGACAAGAGCATTAGAACCGTTACTAATATCGGCTAGATATTTGACTTAGAATCTACTTTTCTTCTCCGGGATGATTTAAAGAGAGAATATCTTCAAGTTCTAACACTGCATATTTGTTATTCAATGAAGAAAAGAATCACTAACTAAATGTCAATCATCGAATATCGCACCTAGAATTTATTTCTCTGGAACATAGCATAGTTGATTTACATTATACAAAACGTCCATTATACATGTTTTCAAATACAGTTTACTTAGTAACCATTTAAGATATTATATGTCCTGTAAAAAGTCCTTGTCGGTAAATTGTGTCACATAGTAGATATCTGATACCGGTATATCGCCTGTCTTACTTTTAAGAGGAACAAGATTTAATAAATTTTATGCCATCTAGATTATGAAAACCCTTTTGAAAAATAAAAAGCAATTTATTTTCTGGATATTCTATGTCAACAGTCTGAAAACTTTATATCCGCCCCTCTTATTTTCTTGAAAGGTGACCAGTCTTCTGGGCGTGATTATCTGCCTCAGTATAGTTCTGCTCTTATAATGTGCAAATGTTTTTTTCATAATTATATCTTTATAATACACAGGAGAACCTATTAAGTAATAAATTGTCATCTTTGACACGACCTGAAAATTCCTGTAGTACACATACTAGAAGTATGTCTTCGTTGAAAGGTTGTGTCTTTTTTAAGATGATCATTAAATCATATATGATTTCAAATACGTAGAAAATTAAGATGATGGAAGTCTCCATACGATAGTTGACCTTGTTTATTTTAGTTTTTCCTTTAAAGATATAATTTAGTTGATACAGATTGATTTTTGATCTCAATTGTTAGGCAAATTCTGCAAACTTGTATTAACGCACTCGGGACACCAACATTTACTTAGCCAGTAAATTATAACCTGTAAGAGAAATAGCCAGGAATGCTTATCACCCGCAACAGTTTAAATCTGCATGGTTGTCTTGAGTGTTTTGCACAAGGACAAGCCGCATGTTTGTTAACTTAAAAGAAACATACGATGGGCATTGACACATTTATTAATTTGAGTTTTCTTATAAGTACTTTGTGAAAAAGAAAGATGTCATCCCTTCAATCGAAAAACTAATTTGATATAATGTTATTATATTTGGTATTTTGTTTAAATGTTCTATGAAATGTTTACTCTTATGTTGCTGTAACATGTAACCAGAGTTAAATAAAGTAATGTTCTGTTCTGTTATGTTATGATACACATGAAAACAAATGAAGTTCGGATAACTGAGCCACCTACGCCCTTCGATATTAATTAAAATTCGGGTAACTGAGCCACTTAAGATTTTTGATGCTAATTGAATTTCGGGTAATTTAGATACTAATGCTCTTTGGTATTTATTAAAAATCGGGTAACATGTCAAGTCAAGTCAAATACCTTCATTCTCTCATTACATGATTAGATAAAGAAAAATTGTAACAGTGTTTACAGAGGCTCAATCAAAAAAGATAAACATTATAAAATAGTACATAATTATACAAACGAGATTTTGTTTAACGTTGCTTGCAGTATATACTTAAATACACAACAAGAAATAAAAAGTACAATTTAAAATAGACCTCCCCATTTAGTTGTTGATAAAGCGAAGAATCTTAAACAAATCTTTAGATCAAATATATTACTGTGAAAATAGTACTTTGTATTGGAGAAAAACGGCTATAAGGCATTATACAAAGTTTTGTTGTTTCGAAAAACACATTCTATTTAAAGGACTCTTAGAGTTTGCCAAAAAAGAGAACATTTGTGAAAAAAGAACATGAATATGTGTGATCAAAGAAAGTATAAACATGTACATACAGCTGACAATTCAGGTAGAAAGAACACACACAAAACATGTATAAAGAAACGTGCTAACCTTGTTCTTAAAAGTATATTTTTCACAAATTTACACTCAAGTTTATATATTCAGTTTTGTTACTTGTATGTATCAGTTGCTCCAATATTCGGACGATATATTATAATATATATTATGACTGAGGGCGCCGTGGGGCAATGGTAGCGCATTCGCCTCAGGATCAAAGGGCCCCGGGTTCGATCCCTACCATCGCCATGTCGGTAGTGTCCTTAGGCAAGACACAAATAATTCCACGTTGCCTCTCTCTATCTCTTTGAGGTTGAGGTTGATTCCATCTGGAACGAGTCTCGAGAGCGATTAATCTAAGTTGTAAGAACTTGTTTCGCAATCTAGAATAAATAAATTAGTATATATATATTATGACTTCATCTCATATTTTGTCATTACAAATGGCAATATCTCACAAGAATTATTATTTCGGTGATGAAGAACATGTTAAACATTACATTTATGACAAAAGATCCGACTATATTGAAGGTGTCAGACCAGGTGATGTGATGATCTAGCTACCCACCAACGAAGTGATATTACCGTTCAAAGTGACCATCATAATTTTATTAATACTCCAAAATTAATGAGCTAGTCATAGCTATAGCCAAAGGTATGGATCTGTATAATTGTTTCATTCACATCGAATATAAAGTGAATCTGTAAAAATCTTTTTTGACTATCCTATTCAAAAATAAAAATTCTACCCTTTCATTTTTGCATATTTTTGTTGGTCAGTAACAGAAATAAATAGGTAAAACTTAATTCTTATTATCAATTCTTAAAATTATATGTTTTAGAGCATCTTTTGTGTTTTCAGCATAATTATTGACTATTAACCAATGTGGCCATTTTGAACGTTGATATAACTTCAAAGTAACTTGAGTCACTTTATAATATGTCAACGAATATTTTCAGTTGGACTTGTATAAATAATGCCAAGTACCATTTCAACTGGTGCGCTACATGTATGCGTTTATGCACACGCATGCTGCATATTTTAATAAGGTTCTGACGATGTCACCATCCCTGAGTATAATTATAACACACCACGTAACCCACCAGCCTATTAGATATAGAGTAAACTAAGCCCAGGTGCTCGGTTGATTACCCGAATTTACCCAATTATTTATGAAGAACACATCAATTTAAAATAAAGGTCACATTTATATGTTACATTGTACATGTTCTTGTGAAGACATGAGAAATTAATGTGATAAAGATAAAGAGATATGGAGGATAATTGTTGGTTTCGGTGTACTATCATGTTACAATTTCATCAGTATTCCACTGAAAAACATAAAAGTAACAGCAGAAGTAGTATTAACAATTTAACGGTTTCTTGTTGCTACATGTAAATATCAATTTTGAGCAATGCCGATTGTAATAAAAAGGAGTTTAACTAAATACTGAAATCGTAGAAACTGATAGGCCTACCGGAAACGTGTAAACAACGAATCTAATGCAAACTCATTTTTTTTTTCAAATGTATTTATTTAATAATATTTTAAACACTTCTGTATCGTATGCACGTGTCAACGCTGGCATTTTCTGGAAAAAATACTACAAATACAACTAGTACATGTATTTTGCTTCTCCTAGAAATCTAGGACAGTGTAACTAAGATGGATACGTGGTTTAAGCCAGTTAAGCGGATATTCCTTAAAAATAAGCTGGTCAACTTTTTAACTGACTATTTACCGAGGCGTGACAAAAAATACAACACACAAGATTAAAGAAGATTTGGCTTGTATCTGTTGTAACTGATGAAACATCACCAAGACATGTGAACTTTCCTGGTACTGTAAACTTCGTATTTAACGAACTCCTCTGGACCATTTGAATTTGTTCCTTATATCTGGAGAATATTAAATCCGTATCGCATTTTAATTTTAAATAGAGAAGCGGGAAAACTTGTTCCTTATATCTGGAATTTCGCTATTTCCGAAGCAGGGCTGACTGTATTCTGATATCTTAATGATAGGTTGCACACATAGCCAAGTATGCTAGCCAAATATATATATATATTTGTAAAGTGTCAGCTCGCAACCTAGAGGACCTGAGTTCAGTATCTAATCAAGACAATTTAGGTGCGTGTTTGGACAGGACTCTAGCCGCCACTGTCCTTGTCGATCCAGTTGTCCCATTTATGAAAATTACTCTCTTTTCTCTTATCTGTGTTTTATCATATGAGGTATCTCGAGAGTGATTATTAGAAGTTAGGAGAATTTTGCTTCCCAAATGAGCTAGAGCAAATAAGTATAATGCAACGTTCGGAAATGAGATAGGCGAATAGAGACATTTGTGCATATGACAGGCATTCAATGTTTGTGTAATTTGCAATTTGCCTTCATTTCAAGCTTGCCTTATTCACAAGAAATATTAAGAAATTGCTCTTATGAGATAAGATTTTTGATACACTATCAATGCCGAAAATAATAGTACATTTATATTTCATTGAGAAAAGGATTCGACGTTCTGAAAGGAAAAATGTACCTTTTCTCGGTATGAATATCACCGCTTTTGGAGCAAAATGCATAATTGCATGATTAATCTTAGGAATATTTTTTTCACGTATCAAATAATTCAAATATCTCTATCATGCAATAGCTTGCTTAAGCCGATGTCAGTCTGCCTATTGAAAGACATTCCCAATCCACAGACAGATTGGATAGATACCACATTTTTAACTGTTCTAGACAATTTCGTAACTCAATGCATTTATTTCTCAATCCTTTTTCTTGGCTCATCCATCTAGCTTGTGGTCCTTGTCATAAAAATAAAAGTATTCCGAAATCAATCATGTTTGACTTTACGTTGTTTGATCTGGGTGTTTTTAATGAAACAAGAATGCTAGTTTGGCAAAATGTATACAATATACAAACGAAATGATATAATAACTGATTAGTACTAGAATTTGAGCATGTATTGTACTTGAAACAAATACCGTTAGAAATAACCATATGCTACTAAAAATTAACTACAGTTAAAGGAATTCTGAAAAGTCCAAATACTTGTCATACTACATGTACTGGTTTTGTGTAATAGCGCCTACTGGGGTTGAGTTTTCATTTGCAATTATTTGCGTAAAAGATTTGTCTTTATGTTTTGCTCCAAGCATATTTTAAAGAACAACCTCATAAATATCTTTTGTTTTTTCAAGACACCTTAAGCTATCAAATGAGAAAATATAATCCTGTCTTAGCAATAACCGGCCTTACACAGAGACATTTTAAAGCGTTCTATTACAATCTTTTGAATATTAGACTGAAGATTCTTTTTGCATTCCACTTTGCTGCAATGTTTCCATGTGTTTGTGTAACAGGTCCAGTAACGTCTTTAATCCCTTACGGATCTCTTAAATTTCCATC
This sequence comes from Saxidomus purpurata, assembly GCA_022818135.1. NCBI lineage: Eukaryota > Metazoa > Mollusca > Bivalvia > Venerida > Veneridae > Saxidomus > Saxidomus purpurata. The sequence goes on from JAFMSR010000015.1 coordinate 15,893,183, forward strand.
GCAATTTTGCGGCAGTAAAACTATTAAAGCTCTGTTTCAAGCAACCAATAAATATTTCTTTCAATCTTAAAATATGTACTATCTTAATTATGATGGATCATTCCGTTCAAACCATTGGAAGAGATTTGTAGTACAGTGATAGCTGGAAGTCTGAACATTGTTTATGTGCTAGATCTATCCCTGTTTGATTTAACATTAATGTGGTTAGGAACAGTATTCTGCATGTCATGCTTGCTTTGAATGTTCATCTTACTAATATAATTGGGGTAATTTGCAATATATAAAATAGTTGTAGCAACAACTTCTACAACACGGTTTAAGGTTTCTATAGCAGATTGCTTTCACTTCGATGATTTATATATACGTAATTGTTTAGTAAATTAATCACAAATAGTCTGTAATCAGATTAGAATATGTAATGTACGAGCGTTAGGTATCTACATCAATTACCACATTCAAAGAAGTAAATAATCCACCTATTCTGTGAAAAATGGTTAGTCAAATAAAAATTAACCAAATCATTTATGAAGTTGTCAAACACTAAGACCCAGTGTAGTAGCAGAATTAGAGAAATGTTATCATTAAAGTAAACTACGATAGATTATGTTACGTAATATTTATAGCTCTGTTTTAAGCACATGCCAGTTGGAACATTCCTTATATCTTAAAAATCCCTTTAAGTTTGTTTTAATTTGAAAATCCGCCGTGGTTTCCCCGGTTATCGGTATTGAAGGTTCATTCCTTTTGCTTGCAAAAAAGACACTATTTCCATTAAAAATGTAAACACAAAGAAGAATGATAGTAGAACTATGACATCATAATGGTTGGATATGACATGAAAACCAAATCATTTAAGACCTCGTATTTCACTTTACTCATGTTCAATTGGCCTAAAAGACAGTAACACTAACTTGAATTCATTTCTATTACTAGAAGACATGAAGTCTTTTAAAAGTGAAACCGGTTCTTCGTTACCTTATCCATGACGTCTGACAGACAAACTGATTTATCAGCAACAATTTACATTTTATATTAGTATTGGTACGTTGTATATCTTATATACGTATCTCTCTCAAGTGGTCATTACGTTAAACTACAAGTAGGTTATTAAACTCTCTAAATGATCTATTCTATCATTTACTAGAAGTTTATTACAGAGACCTATCGCCAGTTCAATGTTCGGATCTGATTACATGTAATTTACGGTGTATATACACAATGGGTTCCTACCGATTGTCATCAAAATGAAGACAGTAAACCATCGTAACCATACACCAAGCTATAGAAACTAATATATGTTTTAATATATATTATGTATATAGTGGTTGTATCGGTATCAAAAGTCTTATTTTTAGTGAATATATTATTGAATACAATTAACATGTGTGAGTTTGTATAGAGAACGATCGCCACTTACATATCCAAACTGATTACTTGTGTTTTGCGAAGAAATAATATACTACTAAAAGTTGTCCACTACATACATCAATCATCAATATAATATTATGACAGTAACATCATCGTAAACATAAACCGTGTTACAAAACTTTTGTCAGCGTTTAAAATATGTTTTACAATTTATAGTATTGTGTACGTATTTTCATACGTACGCTGCTGTTTTAGCACATCCAGTTGGTTTGTCATGAAGGCATTTAATGTAGTTACGCAAATTATTCTGTTTTTGCTCGTTATTGTTTTACTGTGATATTGTTTAAAATTGTTCCATCTAACTTTGAAATTGCAAGTTTGATTTTCAGATTTAATTTATATTTACGTTTAAATGAATCAAAATAGTATATGAAAATTAAATATCATCACGTTGAAGTTTGTGCATCAAATTGATGGACACCTTAATTGTTCAAGAAATATATATTCGTTAAAATTACTGATGTGGGATCAATACACGAAAGAATACTGCAGTGGTACTCGGTGAGCGGTTTTGGGACATCCTGGCTTATCCTGTTCTATGAATCTCCGACAGAATCATTTATATTGCTTAACTTCACCAGTAGTCAGTCAATTCAAGTAAAAACTTAAGATTATAGAATGACTTGTCCCTGAACCCATTTGTAATCTTATAATGATAAATGTTCATGTGAATTTGATAGCTTTTTCACATGAGCAGTTTCCTAGTTTTTAATATTTTACATCTGATTTATTCTATGAAAGAATTTAGAAGGTGTTAGCAATGGTAACCTTACTATAAAACTGTATAATTGGACTTGACACAAAATACTGTGAGAACAAAATAGTATATATACCATTTTTCGTCCCTTATGATTCTTTTTAGAATAGATTACATGTTGAATATTGTTTCATGTTGTGAGAAAAGTGTTGTGATGGAACATGATATGTTTCATTGATATGCAAAGAAACAACTTTGTGCTTTGTTGCTAAACCCATTGCTATGCCCTTTAGTTCATGTCTAATTTACAAATACAGGGATTTACTTTTTATCAGGCGTTTTATGTCATGTTTTTCTCCTGGAATTTGTTTAAATCAGATTTATCTATCAATCAAGCATAGGTTAACGAAAGAATGTTGTTTATATTGTTTCATTTATAATTTCTGCTACATACACGAGCTGTTGGATGTGTTAGCACAACTCTAATTTCTATAATATTTGTAAATAGATAAAAACACAACGTGTTGTCCTTTTTTTACGCAGAATTTGAAATAAATTTGAAATAAATTTGTTTTTCATTTCTTTATGCACAAAACAGCATGACATTGTAGATTTTAAAATCGGCAAATGTTAGGCTAAATTTGACTGGACGGCATTTGTTAAAACTTTGTTGAATTAGTCGGAGCTCGCACTATCTTTATACACACTCATAACCTTATCACAACGGGGTACATATCGTCTTTTATATCACACCATGATGATCGTGATGTAATGTACATACGTAGAGAAAACAAACCGTGACATAATAATATAATAATATGAAACATATTTATAGATCTTCTATCTTTCAGTCAATAATGCATTTTTTGCCATAGATTATATTGAAGATTATATTGAAGTTATATTACCGTTCAGAATGGCCATATCAAATAATGGTCAAGCACAATAGACGATTTGGAAACACGAAAGAAATGTATTAATCTAACTTATATCTATTGACATATTTAAATGAAAGAAGACTTAACAGAAAGAGCCGAGTGTCAATCTTTGACTAGGATAGTCAAAAAGTATTTTTTACAGTTTTTTCTCAATACTTTATTAGAAGTATAGTATAAATCAGAGATAAATGTCTTATTTACAATTATTTTGGTACGTTTGAAAGGCATATCACTTTGAGTGCTTAGTTTCATTTTATATATTCAGCAACAATCAAATTTAAAATCAGTCATATAAAAGGCATAGTCCTTTTAATAAAACTTCTTAGAGTTATCGAGCTTTAATTAATGATGGATAATTGTTATAACCTAAGCGTTTTTGTTTTCAGATTAATTCTCCTTAAAATCAGGATTAGGCAATAATACGAGTTTAAAAGACGATTAAAGCTTCAATAAAACATGTTTAAGTTTCGGAAAGGACATTTAAGATGCTCATCGAAATCCCATCAGTACATGACGATTTGTTGGCTTTAACGCATTAGCCGTTTTAAGTAACGTGACTTTATTATGTTTAACGATAATCTATTTTACGTAATGGTGAATTCCATCCTCTTCAGTAATAAACTTCTCATGTTTTCGTTTATTTTGCTTAGTTAAAAAAAGTTCAGTCAGTGTAACTGTGGTTTAGTTTCCAACTTTGCCACACAGGCGTGTAGACTCGTCCTTTCCTTAGTCTGTTGTATAATTTTCTTCTGAAACTAGGTGACGATTTTATATATATCTACTAATTGTTTAATGTTCTTTAGTTCTCATGAAGATTCAATGTAGTTCGCTTGTATATCAAGTACCATTCCTTATTGCTTTACATTGTATCCCTCTGTCTATTTTATTGATAACTATCTGTTACAGTAAATAAATATTGACGTGGAATATTCCTCAAAATTAATATATTTGACACATTGTTAACAGATTGTTTTTCTTTGTCTTCCATTCTTCTGGTTATTCAGAACAGTTTTCAGTTGTAATCTTCTTTTAATTAAACCCACTTCGAGACCAATGCGGATCATATCCATTCAATGAATAAAAGTTGGTGCAATTTGCTATAATTTGTGTATTTGTGTATGAGAATTAGATACAATAATATTGGAATATAAGTATTATGATAGCTATTTACAATACTCGTATTTTCACACATCTACCCATTTCCGTGATCGCTCATCTATTTGCACACATCTACCCGTTTCCCGGATCGCACATCTATTTACACACATCAACCCGTTTCCGTGATCGCAGACCTGTTACATGTATCACTACACATCTCACTGATTTAGTACCATTAGTTCGAGCCCCGCCGCCGGCCTGACGCTATGAGTGAGTAAGTAAGCAGTGTCTTACGAAGGATGGGAGCTTAGTGCAGATCCTTTAAAGTAACGATCATAGTAATGTAACTACATAAATCAAAATCAAATTTACCGAAATCATTTAATTCAAGTAACTATTCATGGTTTATAGTTTCAACTAAAGCATGGTATAACTTTTCAGCTGATTGTTGTTGTTTTCTCTCAGTGGCTGCGTTTACAAAAGCTAAAAATGTTTGCCTCTTTATCATTGTTTTACTTGACAAAGCATCACGAACATCTTATGTTTGCCTCTAGATACCTGCCTGTCTATCTTTGTTTACCCTGACAAAGCCTCATGAACATCTTAAACAACTCGAGCAACATGGAACTTCTTCGTCTTCATTGAACGTTCATGGAAATTATCTGCAGTTATCCAGTTGTTTTTAACTGTTTTTGTTTCTGACATATGTTTTGGATAAAAAAAGTTTTCCTAACATACAGTTTCAGGATGAAACAGTGTATCATGAAACTGTTTCCTATCTTAAAATAACATGTTGAATTAGAGACAATGTTCTTATGTATGCATATTAATCTAATTTGGAGAAAGATCTTGGAATCTCGACTCCTTCAAACAGTAAATCAAACTTTTTAGACGAATAATTCCTAAAGGAAATCAATTTATCTTTGAACTTCAATTGAAGCTGCTTCTAACGACAAGTGTTTTGCCTTTTCATTTCAAATGCAAGTCAGCGACGTTATTCTCTTAAGTTGTTTACCTAATGTCGTTGTCTTTTTTAAAGTTCTCCGAGCCTTACTTGGAAAAAATACTTTTGTCATTTTCTGTTGTTTTGGGGGATGATATGAAATTTCATTCCGAAATGCAGACTTTGTTTTAGATCTATCGATTAGCCTAGCATGAACGTCCTTGTAACATCCTCACTTTGGTAATATGTTCGTCACATTGAAAATATGTTCAATGTGATTTCTTACGTATCTTAATATGTTAGAATTAATGTAGCATGAACATAATTATCACTAGGATAAAGATACATGTAGTCATGGTAAACATGTAACATTTATACAAATATCCAAACAAATCAGAGACAGCATAAGTTGAACTTTTTGTATCAGTCAGCATAGAATAGTCTAAATGCATCATTTGTAAAGGTGGGATACTTTTCTTTTGGCATACATGCATCATTTGTAAAGGTGGAATACGTTACTTTTCCATGCTCTTCGTAATGGCCCCCCGAATACTTACTTTTTCCTTATGCTCTTTGTAAATGTGGAATACTTTACTTTTTCCATAAATGCATCATTTGTAAAGGTGGAATTCGTTACTTTTCCCATTAATGCATCATTTGTAAAGGTGGGATACTTTTCTTTTGGCATACATGTATCATTTGTTCACGTGAAAAACTTTACGTTTTGCATAAAATTTACGTTTTGTTCATTTGCTAATATGGAAGACTTTAATACTGTGCACAAATGTTTCATTTGTAAACGTTTAATACTGTATATTTTTTATAAATAATATACATCATCTATATACATTGAAGACTTCACTTTTGGCATAAACGTACCATTTGTACACGTGGAACACTTTATATTTTGTTAAAATATACCATCCTTATGCATTAAAGACTTTGATTGAAGAGAATATCAGACTCGTGTTAAATAAATCATTCCACAAGTTAGCAAAACATGTTTACCTCCTGATAAAATGGCATATTTAATTATATTGCTTATAATAACAAAGTTTATCAAATTCTTGCTTTAACGAACTATTTCAGAGTTTTATTCAATCGCTTTTTTCCAATTTATGTAGGAAGAACTATAACTCTACAGGAAACTAACGTCAACAATTCAATTGTAAATCTCCGTATACTGCGTAGAAAGTAACAGTCGTGAGAATGGCAAAGCAGAAAGCAATAGAAGTTTGACTTTTAATTACTCTCAGACGTAGTTCAGGTTTTTTAAGTACCGAGTAATTCAATCAGCTATGTATAGCCGAATTCTTTAAGTGTTCATTTCGCACAGGTTCAGTGTAAAAGTCACTGGTAATGCGATAAACCCAAGTATCTCAAGGGTCTTAATTTCCTTCTTCGGAAATAAAAGTTTATGGGAAAGTTCGTTTCGCAACATTTCCAAGTTTAATTTTTGTTTTGCAACAACGACAGACACGTTCAAGTGTCTTTAATTTTCTTAGATGCCGTGTTCCGCGGAACAGGTTATGTAGATGCTTTGAAAACATGTGAGAAAATAGTTTAACTAAGTTGCTTTTTTATTTGATTGGAATAGGGTTTTTCAAGGTCCGGCCGTAAGTTAAATTGTTGACTTGTTATTTGGATGAGACCCCGGCAAGTCTCCTATCATGCCTATAAGTATCTTTTTGAAGCAAAAAAGGAGAAATTTACCTGACTGCAATTTCCAAACTCCAGTTTTGCCAAAATGTGTTTTGCTTGGTTGCCATAACATAGAAGGTCAACCGCGGTGACTAATGCGATATGTTTGACAATGCAATTGAAATGGTTAACTGAATTGTTTCTCTTATTCACAGATATAAACTAAAACATACAAAACAGAAAGGGTAGATTTTAAATGTTTGACCACGATATTCAGAATTTTCGTAAAACTGACATAATAATATATATATATATATATATATTTCGGTTATACATGTAAGTTTGGCAATGTTTTTTAAGAAGACAAATCAATTATTTTAGAATGTCATAGAATTACATGGATACTTTGAAGGATAATCTCTCATCTAAGATTCAATTTGTCGATTTTGGAATATATGATAAAAACAACATGAAGTTTGTACAGTGAAAATTGTACTTGTATTTAAAATATGCTGATCAGTTATTAAATTCTTGCAGTTTACAACATCCCTTTCATTGCAAGAGTGGCCAAATCTACGTCGCTATAAAATATGTACGATTCTGCGAGATAATATTTAAGTGAAATTAACCGGAGGTAAACTGTCTCTCAAACTTACAATATATAGACCATATTAGCTATAAGTCCTATAAGGAAACAGGGTGAAAGCTGCACGCCGCTTTGAATATTAACAATATTATATATTGAATATACAAATATTTTCGAACTCTTGATATCTTCGAGCATTCAACACTGGTTCCGAAAATCTCAAAAGTCAGTTCATAATTCATCAATGGTATTATTATACATTTTTGTCATACTTTTCTGTAATTGAATGTACCTATGTTACATTGAACCGCCTCGGTATATTGTGGCGATGAACATTGTAATGTTTATGCCAATAAACTATTTGACTTTGACTTGACTTGATTATTCACTCGTCCTATTGTTTACTGCCTTGTCTGGTTTCGTACAATTGTGTGAGTCATTTAACACCTAGGCAAATATATCCTGTTTGAAAACGACCGTTTCTACTAAATGCTACGCACATCAAGTAAAAACAAGTTAACAGTTGTCAATAAACAACGGACAGATTAATTTTGTGCAGAGATGGATATCGATACCCTGCTTTATCCCTAATTACTCTTGGATACAACACTGATCGGTTCATTCATTCCCAAAATGTGTCAAATTTTCGTTGTTGTTGATAGACAGTATGAGTTAATATTTGCTTCTCTATTTTCAGATCAAATAAGACAGAAAATGGTATCAAAATATCTGGCGATATTGTGCGAATTGTGTGTAATGATGGTCTCGTCATCAATAGTCAAACGTTCCTATCAGGTAATAAATTTTGGAATAATTTATGCAATCTCAACAAACAATATTCTATGCAGACAATTATGAAAATACGACATGTATCTAACCCGACCCCCATAAGCTCAGTTTTAGTGGAAATGTTGCATGCGACATTACACATTCACGAAATATACTTCTGAGTGCGAGTTGTGTTCCACTATCATGACGTTATATCTTTACTTTCAGCGGAACGATTTTGTTTTAACTAATGAGAGTGTAAAAAATAGGTATGTTTTAAAAATAATTTCAAATAATAGGATTCTTAGCAGATGCAAAACTGGAAATTGAAAATCTATTAAACGTGAAATGTAAATTTCCAAAGTTTTAATAGTCCTTTGAAGTTTGGTCAAATGCTTTCCTCTTGGCCCCGGAACAACATGCACTTAGGAATATTTCGTTGTGTAAAATTTCATTCATATGGCACCAGATAAGCTAATTGCATTTGATAACCAAAACATTTGTGAAAAGCTTAACGAATCCCTTTTCAAGAGTTCTTGAATAATTATAAGTTTAGGAATTTCAAAGACTTTTAAAAACCTTAAATGTGAAAATGGTCACGATTGTGAGATAAGTTTACCCAATGTGTAAAAACTTTCAATAAATATGAAACTTGGTTGTTACAAGGGAGTCTTCTTCTTAACATTTTTAACATCTGTCGAACATTTTTAAATTCTAGTATAAAGTAAAATTATTCCATATTCATTGCATGACCATAAATGTCAAAACCCTTTTTCACACTACGTGTAAGGTAAAATTATTCCACTTTTGTGACCATTTTGTACATTTGAAGGTCCTGCAAGACTTCACTCAGTTATATTCTTTTCAGTTCTACCTTGTATTTTGAATCAAAATGGCATTGCTATCGCATTTCAAGAAACAAGAGGGCCATGATGGCCCTTTATCGTTCACTTTTTCCCCCATCCCCCCCTTGGCAAAAATAAGAAGGTTATTAATAGCAGAAAGAATCAATTTTACCTTTGCCCCAACCTTCGCCCCATGTATTCCCCCTTAAAGCCTATGTAAAATCAAAAGACCCCCGCCCCCAGGCAGGGTTATTTTGCCCCCGGGGTCAGGATTTGAACAATCTTGGTAGAGAGTCAATTATTGCCACATGCTGAATATCTAAGCTCTAGGCCTCATTATTTTGCTGTCTGATCATGATCTGCACTGTTGGCTATTCATTTTTTTGCCCCCGGCCCATGATCTGCACGTAAGCTATTCATTGTATGTTGGCTGGTAATGATCTGCACTGTCACTTTTTTTTTTTGCTGTCTGATCATGATCTGCACTGTATGCTATGCATTATTTAACTGTCTGATCATGACTGCCTTTCAAATTTAGCTGTCTGATCATGATCTGCACTTTCATTATTTTGCTGTCTGATCATGATCTGCACTTTCTGACAAATTTCAAGGATATCTGGGCTGAAAATGTAACATCTAGAGTGTTACAAGGTTTTTCCATATTTGGGCTGTGACCTAGTTTTGACCCCAGAGACCCATATTCGAACTTGGGCTAGAAATCAACTTAACAACCTTTTGAGAAATTTCCAGGATATTTGGGCTGAAAATGTTACCTCTAGAGTGTTAACAGGTTTTTCCATATTTGGGCTGTGTGACCTAGTTTTGACCCCAGGTGACCCATTTAAAACTTGAGCTAGAAATCTAGAAACAACCTTTCTGACAAATTGTCAGGATATTTGGACTGAAACAGTAGCCTCTAGAGCCTTAACAAGTTTTTCTATTTTTGGGCTCTGTGACCTAGTTTTTGACCCCAGATGACCCATATTGAACTCGTCCGAGTAATTATGGGACAACATCCTGACCAAGTTTCGTGACAATTGAGGAAAAATGTGACCAAGCTTAAATAAATGTGGAGAATCCAGAAACAACATAACCTAAACATACTTCAATAGTAGTACGTAATGAAATTGAAGCTGTAAGAAATAAAAAAATCAGGACTACGAACTTTACTCAAGGATCTTTTCAAATTTCGCTTTGTAATAAAAAAGAGTCACACTCGCACTGATTAGATTAAAATTACACGTTTCGTATGGTATCTGACATCTTACAATTTTACATTGTATAAGTAGTCTCGGTTTCAATTTGGAGACAGATGCGCTATTCAGACATGAGGGTGAAGAATAGCCGTGTTTTATTGATATATCTATTGGAGTTCGTTACACTCCTACGCCCATATTTTCTATCTAAGGGAAAGCGGATTATATGAACTGAAGAGTTATTAATTTCACTTTTTATGTGTAATTTTTTAACAATTTTGTAGAAGCTCAAAGACCATAATTCTGTCAGACTTCAAGAGAAATTAGAAACACTTATTCTCAATTTGACAAAGAAAAAAGCGATGCTGTAAGACATCTCTTATAAACCAAATCAATACATGACCAAAAGGTTGTTTTTGTAAAGAAAAAAAAGCAGCCTATTTAACCCGGATGTTGTTTTATCTCCAAGTATCTGTGGAGTATCATAAGAAACCTAAGTATCTATATTTGAACCTGGCGTAACTAACGAGTGACCAAATAGAGAGTGCGTGTCTTTGCAAAACATTTACATTTTCGTTTTCTTATTTGATGATAAAGCTGATTGCAAAATATCTAAGTAATGATTGAAAAATGGTTTGCAATGACTGAACCATTAACAATATAACAGAAATCTAGAAATGCAAGTCATTAATGTTGATAAAATAATCATACAGTTTCGATTATTCAACTTACTGAAATGGAAATATGCCATGTGCTAAGCAATTAAGTGAATTAAGCACAATGTTTACTACAATTAACTGAACTCTGTGCTGCATCTTTATGATATAATAAATGCATTTCTAGAAGTTTAGAATACACTTTGCTGCATTTACTGCGCAGTTAAATTGTGAATCTCTGAATTTTGTATTTTATGACTAGCCAAACATTGCACAAAAACCATCCCTAACAAAGTTACATAACCACATATCATGAAGCTGTCTAAAAGAACACGTGTTGCTATAAATCCATAATGAACAGCAGGTAAAGTCATGTTTTCTTAGTTTAGTTAATTCTAATTTGTTTTAGCTCGATTGTGAAGAAAGCGTGTAGCTTATCGAGTCACTCTCGAGTCCGCTTCCTGGAAAAACCACTGGTGTCATATGAGGAAGTACGGTCGTGACCCCAGTAGGGCTCGCACCCGCAACCTCCGGGATGAGCGACCGACACCTTAACCTCTACACCACCGCCCCGCTCTTGTTTTGTTAGAACTCGCTTCTAGTTTGACTCTTGTCATTATTTAACCATTTAAAAATGTTTACAATTTGTAATAAATGCAACGATGTCATTTACTGTCAGCGATTAATAAATTAAAGTACATTGGTTTGCATCATCAAACCGTTTGGAAAGCTAGCCATTTCATCTACATTCAGTTTGTCTTTTGTCTTAACTTCCTAATGTTCAGCTTTCTATATTGTTGTAAGGCTAATTGAACAAACTGCACAACATATAATTCTATTTCTTCAAGAACTGTGCTGTCTTCAGGGGAACCTAAAATTTAGAGAAACAAACGATGGGGTGGGAACATTTAGCTAAGTGTTCAAAATGGCTAAGCGCAAAGGTATTTCAATCAGTGGATGCGTCAAATATTTAAAGAAAAGATAACCGATTATATGCAAGTGTAAAAACTGGAAAAGATAGGCGATATATATCATTTTAAAGTACTATTGTCGTTCAAAATGACAATCAGAGTTTTAAAGGGACATACCCTATAACTGATGTAAAATTAAATAACCTCAAAAACATAAATAATAGAATATTCGGAACTATCATAACTTTTAAAGCTATGCTTTCTTGTCAGTATCGATAAAATCAGCGTTTTAAAATATGTTGCAGTATCGTAAACCATTCAATAATCTATGAAGAGGTGTTGTTGTACAATTAATTGGTGGATAGTTATGAATTACAAAAGGTCTCTGTAGTGATTAATTGTGGTAAATGAGGCATTTTTCGTCAAACAGACAAATTCTCTGAGCTGCAAAAACTGGAAATTATTTCATTTTCATTTCATCTTTTCATTCAAATAAGTGACAAAAAAGCCAAACGTTTATTATTGAAACTTGATTTAATTTTATTGACTGTTTATTATGAACGCGCCAATTTGAAAATCGATCGATGGAAAACGTTTCACATACAATGTCGAAAACGATCAAATGAGATTAATTATAGGTGAATCTTACGGAGAAAATGTGATTGAAACACATTGAATATCAATGAAGAGCTAGAAATATTTTTTTCGAAATTAACATCTTTGCAATACTATCGTTTTGGAGAATATTTAATATATTTTTTATTCTGGTAATATTTTTGCAATGCTCCTCTCGAATAAGACAAAGCAATTATCTTTTGCCGAGTGCTTACATCATTTATACTTATTATATCATTTTTTTTTTTGGCTTTAGGAAAAAAGGAAGAGATAAAAAGAACACATTGTTAAATGTGGACATAAAACAAACGTTTGTGGGCTATTTCGTTTCATTTAAAATGGAAGCAGAATATCATTTGACGTGATGATATGTGCTAATGTACATTAAACAAATTTGAAAACTGACTGGTATTAGAGTTTGCCGGAATAAGGAAGTAACCTATTGTAAAGAAAACATTGGTTCGTGGACATGCGATGGGGATAATAAATTTAGCAAAATAGAAAATAATATTTCTACAGGAACTCGTTTTCGCATTGTATTTCGGTGTAAGCATTTTTTGAAAAACAGACACTATGAAATAACTTGTTTCATTCAACTAGGACCCTATTTTACATTATACTGGATATAATTGCCATACTCTATAACAAAATATACATTTTAAAGGGGAGCGGTGGTTTAGAGGATAAGGTGTCTGTCGCTCATTCCGGAGGATGTGGTTCGATCCCCACTGGGGTCATGACCGTACCTCCTCATATGACACCAGTACTGGGTTTTCCAGGCAGCGAACTCGACAGTGACTCGATAAGCTACAAGCTTTCTTCACAATCGAGCAAAAATAAATAAGTATAAACTAACATATATACATTTTGGTCTTTCGCGAAGAAAAGGTTTTTTTAACGCTTTCTGAGTTACAAATTAAGTCAATAAACTTAGAGCTTACTTTTTGCGTCGACCTTTCGGAGAAAGGCGATACATAGGGATCGCTGTGTCCGTCGGTCCGTCCGTCAGTCACATAAACTTAACGTTGGCTATTACATTGCCATTTCTTAAGATGCCGCCAAATTTGTATGGTCAACGTCATATTTGAATTATGCCCCTTTTTATACTCAGATTTTGTCACAAAAATATTGGTTATTCTGACAAAGCGTAAGTTGTCGACACAAGTGTTCTACTGAACACCCATCTAGTTATATTGTGGTTTATGCCCGCACAAGCAAACAGGAGTCAAAAATGCAATACCTGGCCCGTGCTTATACAGTGTCTTCGACACAATCTCATGCTCAACACGAAAATCATGCTCCAGTAATATGAAGTCAGATCAAGTTATATTTTTTCATAAAGTCTGGTACAATTATTAATAACTGGACGGTATGTTCTTCAGCTCATGTATATTTATATTAAACCCGACTTTGTAAATAAATATAACTTGACTTGACTTTATATTATTTGAGTGTTATTTTGTGTTTATCAAGACACTTTTACAAGCACGTGGTCTGGTCTCAAAGAGAACACGAATTAATCATGAAAGTTAACAAAGTGGTATGTTATGTAAAAGTGATGAAACAGACAAATATAAGCAAACGCACAATGATAAAAAAACTGTGAGCATGAACAGAATGACTTGAAAATGTATCTTATTTCCAATACCATTACCATATATTAAATTGAGAAGTTTCAATAAAAATATAAATAACGACCACATCATTATTGCCTTTTTTAGCTTTAGGGCAAGATTATTGCCTTCACCATTATCAAAATGAGATACAATGCCTGTTTTGTTTGCGTTGTGTTTTAATATTAGGTATAAGTAACATAATACATTGTAGTTATTTGAATTAGAAAAGCACAATGATTTTACTTTGCCTACATCTTAACAGCATGTACATTTTGTATGGAAGCCAATTGGTGTCACGTTAATGGTGATTATGTGCGCTCTTTGGGATAGTACATGTAGGAGCAATCATACTTTTGCATTACGTTGTCATTATTTGTTTCTGTTCTTTTAAATTTCTACTTTCCGTTTAAGATGCCATGCCAATGAACCGTACTTCAAATTGCTTTTAAGCTAATACGGTATTTAACTTTTAAACGTTCAAAACTTGGATTCAAAATTGTACGGTACACAGCGAGATTGGGCTATGTTCTATACAGGCAAACAAATTTTACGGACAATGAAAATGGTCATATTTTTCATGATAAGGACCTGCATCACTTGTTGTTATTGTTGTTAAACGCCCGTTCCAACCTTGATCATTTTAACAGGCAAAACATAGAATGCTTGCATCTCACTATGGACAGCGCCTATTACTTTATTATGTGTTTGCAGTGTACATTGTGGCGTGTTGCGGTATTTTATCTTTGATGTTCCTGTTGCACTCGACAGAAACGTTGGATACATATGCTGCAGTGTAAGCATTCTCTTCAGCTCTTCTTCGTAGCTGAAGAACCCAATTTCTACACTTGGATCCGGTTGTTTGGACGGAGGTTGTGTTAAGCATTGTGGTTCTCTCTTGTCATTTTCTGCTTCAAAACAAACTCTGGGTTTTGCCTTTTCACTGGAAATTTGTCAGTAATACCACTTTTTAGAGCTCTGACTAGACTATCAAAACAGGATGCTTGGCTTCGCTTATAAACGGCTTTAAAGTATTTGTGTTTATGGAAAATCCAACATTTTGTTATAATATCCTGATTTTACGTATTTATTGCCATATTGGCCCCTTAAATCCCAACTCTTTTCTCCTTTTGCGTATTGGCGGAAACCAATCAGACGTTTGTTTTCTTATCTTGACCAATGCGAAAATGCGTAAAACAAAAATCAACTCACTTCTTTAGATAGAATTATTAAGCAGATGCGTAGAACGCTATTTTATAAGTTTGTTTCCGGTGACTAATATTAAACACATAGCATAACGGCATCAAATGAGGGAACTCTTTTTTGTCCTGGGCACAGTCCGTCTGTCCTTATAAAGAGTTAATATAAAAAAAGAAATAAAATTAAATCCTACAACAATGAATTCAAATCATTTACAAGCCAGGTGAACGTTAATACTACTCAGCTATTCTTCTGTCAGTGCTCTAAATCAACCGATGAATAATACATTAAAAAGCATAAATTCTCCTAAAAGATTAATGTAAACCTTGAACTTTATAAAGTTATATCAGAAATAATATGGCAGTAATCATGTTAATATACTGGTATAGTCTGCAGAACAATATAATTGATTGATTAATGCAAGACCTATGACAAGCCAAGACAGTCCCTGGGAACGGTACAGCGTTATTTTTTCTGTATATAACAGTCATATAGCAGACGATCTACAGCAATAGATTGGCCACAGAGCAACATCCTCGCTAATTATTGCTTTTGCTGCTCATTGGACATTATGACAAACTCATCTTACTGATAAAGTTCAAGGTCAGGCTTGACTTTTATCTTATGAAAGAATTGGCTTTTCTTCTTTAGTTTTTCAACTCCAAAATGCGACATAAGTAGAACATTGTTAATACAAAACTGTTAAATCATTTTACACCGACATTGTCAATTGCTTACTTTAAAATGCTTGAATTCAGTCACAAATATACGAATAAAACCGTTTTTCTAGAATTTTAGGATCACAAAAGGGTGTAGCTATTTCAATCCGCTTTATAAGCTATTAAATCGACCAAAACCAAGATTTAGAATGATTGAACGTGCTTTGTTACAGCATTATATCTTGGTAGTTTTGTCAATTGTAATGATTTTGAAATATTGACAGCAGTATTATAATTCTATGACAAATATTCACCATTATTCGTCACACATTTTCTTAAAATAAAAACTTCATTGAATTGCTTGTATGACATAGAAAAAGAAGAAAGTTTCACTCATCGTGTTACGATGAAAATGTTAATGAAATGGACTCGCGAGACGAATAAAGAAGATTTTCAAGGTTTTCCGCGCGAAATCTACGTGATACTGGCTATCAGAAACGGCATTCCGTCCTATTCGATTCACGGGTAAACTAATATCATGCCAATGTTGTTCCAATTTTAGAAAGCATACAGATTCTGCATTCAAACTTGTATCAACAAACACTTCTGCATCCACCTCCGTGATCGTGCGGTATAGATATTTTGTCTAAACATCCACTCCTCAATCGCGGAACATTGCGTGTACGACATACTTTTTAGTGAAAGTGAATCACAGTTTAATTGCTCTAATTAGATATAATTTTGTTAACTTTCGTTAATGAACAGTAATGGCAATCAGATTAAAGTCATCTGCAAAAAACATCTGCGCTTACTTCAGGAAGATCGTGTACTTCAGTCAGATTGCATTAATGGAAGAGCACCAAACAAAATGTTAACGCCGAAAAAAACAGACAAATAATTAACAACTTATGTAAAAGGGGTTCTGGCAAATTTTATAATTTCTTTGAATATAACTTCCGTTTATACTTTTCCGCCTGTCACTTTACTATACAAATTATGTCTTTTCCGGTAATTTGAAACTCTCATGCGATGTTTAAATTCTAGAAAACTGAGTTAAGATAATTACTTTCTAGGCAGTTCTCATGACATATTTTCTTGATCAGTGAGAAAATCTGCTCTGCTTGTTGGAATTTGAAACTTCTTTCGTATCTAGAAGTTAATGACTCCCGGCTGACGAACGTGATGAATGGACGGTTGTAGGGATATGGGTTGAATAAAATGCATTCGTCTGTCTGACACATACTTTGGTACGTATAAGTACTAAATTAGGAGTGAAGGGTCATGCATGTATTATAGTTCAGCAATACTAAAGCAGGCGTTAACGTTTTCCTCGGCTATAACTGTTGTATTTTAATTAGTTAACTGTAACTTTGGCTCAGTTAACGTTGCTGAAATATAATTTTGGTTCAAACCTAAATGGGTGGAAGGAATGAGAGATGCTCATTTTACATTAACTTTTAATAACCTTTAGACATCTATTTTGTATTTATTTGACTTACATGTACATGTACACGGTGGGGAATCACATAAACAAACAAAAACCTCTAAACAAAAGTAGAGAAACGTTAGAAAATAAAGAAAGCCGTTTAGGTGTTATTATGAAATGTAGCCTATATGACTGCATAAAAGTATTCTAGAACTACGCAGGTCTCAATCGTAATCACCTTCCGTTTGTGACATATCATTTCAAATTTTTTAATCGGAAGATGACTATGATTGAGATCTGTGCAGTTTTACAATACTTTTCATGTAACCATATGATAGGCTGCATTTTACATTTACATCTAAACGGCTTTCATTATTTTCTAGCAATTTCATACATTCACTTTAACCGCGTAGATCTACGAATACTATCATTAATTAAACACGAAGACCTTCAAAAATTCTTTCGTGATTTCGAAAATGGCAAAAATCTTCCTAAAGTTTTAAACAGCCTAAAATAAATGCAATGATCCTTTAAGTTTATCAAAAGAGATTATGTGGCGTTTTCCCACTTAAATCCATTCAAGTAACGCTACTGCAAAAGAAACATTCCCATGAGAGAGTAAACAAACCTCCTTAAGGACGGCTTAACTTGTTTATGTCAAGCATGAAAGTTTGCTTAAAGTAATACATTGAAAATAACTTTACTTTAATTGTGTGAGTTTTGATCAATGATTTATAAACTGCATTAGTGTGATTAAGTTAACTTCGTGATATGTCAAAATTGGCCATTGTCATTTGTTTTGGTTTTGAATAATCTTCCCGAAAACACTAACAGGAAATAGCTCGACAGCTTCAAACAAATTTGACAATTTTGAAAGATGCAAGAAACAAAGCATCAGTCTCTCAGAACACCGACGCTATTTTGGACCCCATGACGTCATCAATTTGTACTAAGTTTACATAACACAGACATAACCAGATTCTTTTCAACGGAAGTCATATGTTTAAAATTATTGCTCCATTCCTTGTTAGTTGCCGAGCGTGTACCCAGCACGGCTTCTCACTAATTGATACCTAAGCTTTAAGATATTTTTGATGCAATGAGAACTACTTCCTGTTGAAAGACCGTTTGTAATACTTTGGATATTAAAAAGTGTGTACTGTGGCGCAGTGGTAGATCATCCGCTTTGAAATCAAGACGGCCTGGGTTCAATCCCAACAATAGTCTTTTTTTTTCCGTATTTTTTTTTCTTTTTTAGAATTTAAATTGTATTACATGAAAGTTTATGTCATTTTGCATGATATGAGAACTGTATCTTAACATTCCTTAATTCACCAAGCTGTTCAAATACTTGAAAGTACAAAAATTGTATAAAAACTAATTTTTAAAAATTTAATATCTCAAAAAGTAGACGGTAAGACATTTTAATTTTTTGTTATATTGCAGTTCATTAACTACAAATAAAGGTTCCATAATCGGTAGTGATGCCCCTACTCAAAATGTTTTGCTACTATCTTGAATATTTACATGTGTGGTATGTCCCGGGACAAGGATAGGTAAATTGTATACCCTAGATTTTTGGCATCATTGCACATTTTTTGTTACACATGTTAAATTGTAGAATTATATGGTACATGTTTTGTAATTCTACATATAGCTTGCGATATTTGTTGTAACATAGAACACAAAACGAATATAAATAGATACTTGCAAACATACCTACATGTATTTCAACTTTTAGGGTACTTTAAATACATGTATGTGGGCGTAGGGCAACAAAAAACAAAATGAATGTTTAAATAAACAGTAAAATGTCTCAAAATTTTGCACACTAGTCAGTTTTCAGATGTAGATTATAAACACATTAAGTTTAATATGTTTTGGAATAATATCCATTAGACCCCCGATACTTTAAGTTATAGATTTAAAAGTTTATTTTCATATCTTCACCGTTCTATGACACTCTGATACGATTTAATGAAATATTTTTATAGTAAAGATTCAAGTTAACGAAGAGTAATGCAACCCAAGCGGGATTGCTTTTTCGACAAATTCAGATATAAATATAAAGATAGCATGCATTTCATTGACTTAAGGTGTGCTTTGTTTTTTTAATCGAAAAGAATGGCAACTACAGGATGTACATAGACTGGCGTAATCTTGAATGTACAGTAAACTCCGCATATAACGAACTCCTTGGGACCATTTAAAAGTGTCCCGTTATATCCATAATAAATCATAAAGAATAAAGAAAGAAAGAAATCGGGCAGAAAAATTGTGTTCCTTATATCCGGATTTTCGTTATATCCGAATTCGTTATATACGGAGTTTAGCGTATGTACGGTTTTGTTGAGCAAAAGTACACGTCCTTCGAAAATTCAACATTTCAACCATGTATTATCATAACATGTGATATACAGTTCTGAACATGTACATATCATACCGTCTATATTCGGCTCCGTGTAATAGCATTCACTTTCAACATGATGATGTCGTGATGCAAAAGCTGGCGCTACAAGTGTTAATAACAGATATTTCAATAATTATGCCATATATTTTTTATCTAAAATAATTTTCAACGAACTTTTCAATTTGGAAAGCTTTTTTCCGTGTAATGTGTGTAAACCTCTAAAGATATCAAAGTTTCCGTATACATTAACAGTTCGGAGTTTTATTCAACTTAAGCGCTGTCCCTTCTAACTTACTGATATCAAATACTGTAACTAATTTTCGAGATGATTTACTTTTCGCGAATTCCTACTTCCGGCTAATTTTAAAATATTGCGAAATATATATATATCACATATATTTTCTATAAATAGAGAATTCTCCTTTGGCGGAAAAGCCTGTCCGATTAAAAATGGCGAAATTTTCATTACGCGAAAATAGCACAATTTACAGTACTTCAGATACAGAAAGTAAAATGATTATACGCTGATGAATGAATAAGATGATTTTACAGGAAAGTTTTGTGACGCTAATGAAGAGGAATGACACAACAGAGGGGGGTTGCTCTTGGTGGTTTAGATATTAACGAGACTTTGTAAAGATATCATTTACTGCGCTAATTTTCTAGGTGCGTGTTATGTCTTTGGTTTGGAAAAAGTCTAATTTTAATCACTGCGAATTTTTCTTCATAAATTACTCTATTAAATATCTGGTCTATATTTACTCCTTGTTGGGTCTATTTGTTAGCCGTCTCAATGCCAAGAACTGTTAGCAGGCTCATTGCCAAAAACTGTTAGCAGGCTCATTGCCAGGAACTGTTAGCAGGCTCATTGCCAGGAACTGTTAGCAGGCTCATTGCCAAAAACTGTTAGCAGGCTCATTGCCAGGAACTGTTAGCAGGCTCATTGCCAAGAACTGTTAGCAGGCTCATTGCCAGGAACTGTTAGCAGGCTCATTGCCAAAAACTGTTAGCAGGCTCATTGCCAGGAACTGTTAGCCGTCTCATTGCAAAGCACTGTTAGCCGTCTCATTGCCAAGAACTGTTAGCCGTCTCATTGCCAAGAACTGTTAGCAGTCTTATTGCCAAGAACACCACAGTTTGTTGGTATTTACTGAATGAAACACTTTCCACTTCTAACTGAGTGTAGTAAGTTCTTTTGCAAGTAATGGTAGTTACAGTTTGAGACATAAAACATAATGATTATGCCATTAAATGAAATTACTTATTACTATTTCTAATGACGTCATCAAGCGAGAGATCACGTGTATCCTGAATTCTTTCAAACTCAACCTGCTTGCTTCGCTCTATCTGTGAATATCTATTTTAATATGTATCAAAAATATACACAAGTGCAACCAAAATAAGAATATTCCCAGACATTTCTTTCACTTATGTGATACACATTTTGAGTCAAAAATAGCAAATTCGCAATTTGCTCATTAGACCGAGTGTAAATGCTGCTTACTTTTCGTGATGGAATATTATGTCGGAGAAAAAAGACTCACTTTTAAGCATTACAATTTAAACGTGTTATAGCGACGTCCCTTGTGCTTCTCTTATGCTTATATATATTTCCTATTCATTGCCAAGTTCAGAATATTTTACCTGAGAACACCGTAATGTTAACAAGACTTAAAATTGTTTATTTTTACTTATATTATCTCATCGGAAAACCGATCGGTGTAGGAAGAGAAATGTGTGTTTATATACCAATAAATAATGACAAAATAGCAGATTAATAACTAGTAACAACAAAACACTCAATCACTTTGCGTATATTGTACATGTAGAATGTTATTTATGATTCCCCTGTATCTAAAATTGAATTAACCTTTCACCAAAACTCACGGGCCCTTCTTACAACAATCTATATTGCCGACAGAAGTCTCTTAAAAACACAGTTCGTTAACATTTCAGTATCTTTATCATTACTAAGAACTATATAAAGTGTAAGGGGGAAATAACCAATGCAGGGATCATTGTAAGAAAGTAACTCATAAAGTTAAGACGCGATGGCCGTAGCTAATACCTATGAAAAAAAAGTTAGATATCTAGATAAAAGATTATACATGTATGACATGATTAATTTGATTTTCCTGAAATGCACGAGGCACTTTAGACTGGCATCAGTCGTTATAGTCATTACTTTATGGGTTTTTTCTAGACATTTTTCAAATATCCTCACAAAATACTTCTTCCTTTGACGGGCTTTGATTGAGACATATTTTTGATAGAGATACTCAGAGAAAAAGTATTTTTCTCAATCTCAACAGACATTTATAAGTCTAGTGGCACTTAAGAATAATCAAAATGTATACCAGGATATTTTTGAAAGTGAATGAAAAATTAAAAACATATTCACTTAAATCTTTCCGAACCACAACGTATTAAAAAATCCTCTGCTCTTGTGTTAAAAGAAAAATGACCTTAACAATAGAGCAAACCTTAACATCAGAGCAAACCTTAACATCAGAGTGCTTTAAAGTGAGAAGGTCAGTCGGGTATGTCAGAAAATGAGGTTAAGCTGTCAAGTATGAAAGACATCAGCAACATTTAATCAAAATGATTTTTACTAAAAACCTTGCCTGTGTTAAAAGAAAATTACCCTAAAAAAAAAAGCAAACCTACATCGACAAATTAAATGAGGTTAAGCTTTAAAGTGAGAAGGTATGGGTTTTTTAAAAAAAGGTTTTTTTTTTTTTTTGAAAGACATCAGCAACATTTAATTAAAATGATTTTTTCTGTTAAAACGTTAATCTAAAACGATATTTCTCTCGGTAGATTTTAAATCACCGCATTTAGCTGCACTTTAGATGTAATCGCTTTTTGCAGGTAATAACAATTAAAAAACAGTCTTAGAGGACAAGCGTTTGCACGACCAGACGCGTTTGCGATCAAGTTGATTTGTTTTTTTTGAAATTCCAAACATTAAAATGATTGAAACTGAAGAGAGTGTACATTTTATCCGTAGGCGTAAGTATACATTGTAATGATGCTTTCAAACGTGTCAATGCATCAAGCAGGCTCCCTTGACAGTTCCATGCATTAAGTATCATATTATATTGTCTGTCAGACGACTAAAATAACAATGGATGACGACAATTTTGCTCATTTCAACATAACCTGGTACTGAATCTGAAACTGAAAATCCTAGAACTATGGAAACAAATCTTCGCGCTATTCGTAGGAAACAATGAACTTATTCTCCACTGGCATATGGACAGATGACTGGCAACATGTAGAAACAATGAGCATCAATGGAACGTGATCATCCATTAAGAATCGAGTATTCTCTGAAGTGGTTCACTTATGCCAGAACATATTCCGTAAATATGATTTAGTTTCTAATCAATTTAACGTCTCTGTATCCTGCTATTCACAGAGATAAGTTATAGGTATCAACGCTCACATTTTTTTCCGATGACAAATAACAGGTTTAGAGTTTTTGAACCTTGATGGGTGCTAAGGAGACATTAAAACGCTTGTTGTGAATATCTATGTGTTTTGAGGTGAAGTTGAAGGCGATACATCAATCAGAGAAGTTTTTATTTTGTAAGCGTTTTTAAGCTCCTATTAAACAAAGTCAAATATTGTAAATTGTATAAGTTTCGCATGACAAAACGTTCGCGATTTGTGAGCGGACAGACTAATCTGCAAATTCTGAATTCGCGAGAGTGCAATGAATCTATCGCGAGATTTCTAATTAGCAGAGTAGCGATGTAGTTTATACAAAAAACTGTTGATGTAGTCTTTTCGAAAGCCGCATAGCTTGTTTGTACTGCTTTTATTGTATTTGAATAAATGGGGTTAACCTAAAGGAGGCCTCAAATTAAAAACAATATTCAAGAAAAGAGCGAAAATTAAATCAGCCCGAATATAACCCAATTCATAGTAGACACATTTTAGTCAACTATGATAATATTGTCCGGATCAGACTAGATTAAAATCGAATCTAGTATACGTTTGATTCATGGATGACGTTTATTTTCTATTTTCAGGATATTCCATTACAAATGTGCCCACAGAATGCAGTTTGCTCAGAAATAATCAGTCTCTCGTCACAAGGTCTCGGACCTGCGTCTTACATGCTTCAGTTCAAATGTAAATGTCCAAGCAATTCCGAATGTCCATCAATGCCTGGAGCACAGACCATTTCCACGGATGTCGCCGACAAATGGTAAGAGAAAACGGAAATTGAAGCGGAACAGTATTGTTCAATATACGGATCATGTAAAGCATAGAATTGGGTTAATTTTCGCAATTTGTGCGCAGATAGACTGTAAGATATTTAAATTAGCGAAATGGGAATGTTGCGAAAATAGAGAAAATTAAATTATCGTGAAAATTACCCAATTTCCAGTACACAACGTGATCTGTGCCATGGCTCACTGACGTAAATTTTATAGCATGTACCATCCAAAATTTTCAATGTACACACTATCATAAAAAGAAGAATTGTTCAGTAATGCGAAACAATACAAAATATGTTTTTTCTATATATAATTGTTTGAGTCAGGTTGTTTGATACTATTTGAAATGTGCCGGTATGCCGGGAACCACTCCGTCACGTGTGACTACAGTCACTTCCGCTGGTTGAAAATATTGAGAAAGGCTTACCATGTAGTTTCTTATGCAATGCAACAAAATGTTATGTGCCAAGCGTTCTTAGATGAATAGTTTTCAATTCCCAATTTTGACTTCAGTAATAATTATACTTTGTTGATATTTCTTTATCGCAAGTTTTCTTAATTTTAAAACTATATATAATACAAGCAGTTTTTTTTAATTTCCCCGAGCGTTCAGTTTAATATATTTGTCAGAAACATATGAAGCAATGAGTAACAATAGAAGTGTTACGGAATCAATGTCCCATCGGAAATCAACGAAGATCGCGTTATTTTTTAATTTCCGCTCCCTGTTTTTCCCCTTTCTTTAAGCTTTTGTTCCTACCTTCCAGCATTTTTATATTCGTATTTTTCTGTAGTTTTATAGTCTGAATTTGATCCTTGAGCTACGACCTTTTCGTTCTCCTCGGTTTTTACCGATATTTTCAAATAAGCTAAAAGTACATTCACAGCTCAGTGTTCGAAATCGGACAATAGAAGATTTCTTATTTCAAACTACTTTAAGATACAAACCGTTTTATACGATGTGCTTTAAATTCAACGATACAAATATGCTCATCAAATGTTGAATTCCCACAAAACGTGCGCTCATAACCCGTGTGTGTCCTCGTACTCGCAAACGAGCTATGCCTGTATGGGTTTGACTTTTTTCAAACCAATTTTACTGGAACCTGTTTGTAAAAAGACTTGTCATACCAGTGACATATAAAAAGCAACTTTAGATGCTCTTTCGATCTTACCCAGAAAGCGCAGAAGCTGCAAAACCTCATAAAAAAGTAGTAAAAATATGCGAAAATATACTAGAAATGACGTATTGAAAGGTCTGCACTTACGGACGCGGCACGTGATCGCTATCGGCCAACCAGGATTAAGTATTTGTGATATAGATATACGATATTAGTCTATAACTACTTCATGAGGTTTTCATTCTAAAGGAAATATAAACAAGATTACAAAACTACAAAAACGTGCAGCTCGCATTATTCTACAAAGCCCCTTTTACATGAACTCTTCAGAATTATTTAAAGCATTAAAATGTTAGCCATTGAGATTGGATCCATATATCCCGATGCATTAATGGTATTTAAAGAATTTATGTAAGAATGGATGGTTTCATAGTTAAATATCAAATCTTTATGTTTTTCAAGCAATGAACACTATTAGATGACTTAAGGTCTACAGATTTAATGCTAGAACATAATACTAAAGACATCAAAAGGTTCATTCACATATCACAGAAGCTATATTTGGAATGTTCTGTCTTTGATTATTAGACCAATTTATTTATGAATCGTAACTGCTCGGGTAAAATTTAATCTAGGTGGGTAATATATCAACACAAAAAACACGTAAAAACACATATACATGTACGTATATCTAATATTTACTGGGGTAACAAAACACTTACGATTTATGAAATATACTTTGCTTCGCTGGTCGTGTTTTTTTATAGATCATATATTTTTTTTATAAAAAAGATAGTTTCGAATTAGCTACTATGGCATACATGTATGTAACTAGAGTATGTGCAAAATAGCCTCTTTTCAGAAATCCTCGATTTTGGGGGACCGTTATTTACTAAGAAGTAAACTAATAGACAGAAGATATTACGGTAACATTCAGTCTCATGAGAACGAATTATTCTTTTCATCATTATATTAAACTATTACTATTGTTCTTGGATCGGTCCCGAAAGGCCGTTATAAATGACAAGTCAAATAATCACCGGAAAACCATTACTATCATCATATACTACATGTATACTGTATAACATGTACTTTATTTTTTAACTCCATCTTTCTTTAATGGTCCATAGTTCGATCCTGCCGCGTAGCCTACCAAAACAGTTGTGCGAAGTTAGGTACTGTTTCCTTTTCAACACTGAACATTTATCTAATGACATTTTTGATATTCACCATTTACTTTTACGACATTTGCCATCTACGATTTCAACATTCGCTGTTTACTTTTTTTGATATTCGCAATCTACTTTTTCGTCATCTTCTTCTTCCACATTCGCCATTTACTTTTGTTATTCGCTCATTTGGAATTTAATGGATATTTTCCATTTACTTTTTCAACATTCGCTCATTTAACTTTTCGACAGTCGCCATTCACTTTTTCGACATTCAAAGCCGTAGCTGATGAATGTCGAAAGGAAAATAGGCGAATGTCGCAAAAGAATTGAGCGAATGTTGACAAAGTAAATGGCAACTGTCGAAAGGACACATGAGCGTATATTGAAAAGGTAAATGAGCGAATGTCGAAAAACAAAATGGGCGAATGTCGAAAAAGTAAATTAGAGAATGTTGACAAAGTAAAAGGAAATCGTCGAAAGGATACATGAGCTTAAATTGAAAATGTAAATGAGCGAATATCAAAAATGTAAATGGTGCATATTCAAAAAGTTGATGACGAATGTCGAAATAAGTAAATGAACGCATGATGAAAAAATGACGAATGTCGGATGTAAATGAGCGAATGTTGAAAAAGTAAATGGCAAATGTCGAAAACAGTAAATGAGCGAAGGTCGAAAACAATAGATGAGCGAATGTCAAAAAAAATTAATGAGCGAATATCGAAAAAAAGTACATGTAAATGGCGAATGTCGAAAAAAGTAAATGAGCGCATGTTGAAAAGCGAATAACGATTATAAAGAAAGTAAGTGACAAATGTCGAAAACAAAAATGTCGAAAGTTGAAAAAGTAAATGAGGGAATGTCGAAAATGTAAATTGGCGAATTTTGAAAAAGTTAATGGCAAATGTCGAAAAAGTTAATGATAAATATCGAAAAGTAAATAAAGAATGTTGAAAATGTAGGTCCTAAATGGGCGACTTTTGAAAAAGTAATTGAGCCAATGTCTACAAAAAAATACTGAATGCTGAAAAAGTAAATGAGCGAATGTTCAAATAGTGAACAATGATGAAAAAGTACGTAGATACTTGTTCAGAATAAAGAAAGGAAACGTTACCTGCGTTTCATATCCGCAGACACGATTATTACATTCAAACACTTCCTGAGTCGTTGGCTGCGTTAAAATCAAACAAAAATGGCTAGGTCTGAGCAAAACAAAAGGGTAGTGTAGGTCACTTAATTACTAATTAAATTACAACATTAAAGATTTGTCCTTATAATATTGAAATGAATTTAAAGATTATTTGTAAAGACACTGCAAAACGGCTTTATAGTTATATTTAACATGTGAAGATTTGTTTCATACAATACTCAATTTTAAATTAACCGAAATAAGACGGAAAAACGTGTCACGCAGTTCCCATGCCCTAATGTTTGATACGAGTTTTAGGCAAATGCAAGATAATTGGACCATTTGTCTAGCTATTTGGAAGTGTTTTTGCCTTTTTTGTCGAAGAAAGGCAATTACATCTACGATTTTCCCTTCAAATTGCCCGTATTTATAGCAGTTTTTGTAGATTCTGCCTGAATAGTTATTTTCAAATTAATTAGTTTTGAAGACTTTGAAAAGGCTTTAACTGGAGGTTACGTACAAGGTACAGTTGGAATTTTTTCACAGATCAAGTCACATGCAGTCAACCCTATTAAAGCATACGACCTAAGGAATGTATTATAGATAGTAATTTACAATAGGTAACTGTTGTCTACAGGTGTGTTTTGTACAATTAGAAAAAACACATTGGGCTTATAACAGTATAAGTTGCTTCGGGCAGGAGACTGGTTAATGAAGATGACAAAAAGGATATTTTAAAAATATTCAAACAGTATTCAGGTATTTACCAAAACTTAAATGTTAATTTCTGAATCAATATATTGAAATTGATTATATGCGCTTAGAATGAGACATTAGTGCATGAATACTGATATGTCGTCATATCCGGCGCAGTACACTGATTTGTTCATGATAAATAGTTCCTAACATTTGCTGTATTCTTTTATTCATACTTTGCTTTCACAGTGTTTGGCTATTCTTCAATATCCGTTTATTTGGCTTCTTTTTCAATAACATTGTAGAAAATTTAGTTCTGCACCTTTATGTCAGAACAGACGAGAATAACACTGACTGCATTTTTTAATTCAATATTTAGTTAGTTTCAAAATAGATGTAAGATTTATGTGCACTGAAAGCGTTTTGTTTGATGAACTTTTGAAAGCATACAATAGTAGACGTTACTTACAAGACATGAGAAACAAAACGTAAACAGTGGAAAACGTGATCTGAATTAAAATTAGCACTCTCTGTTCTCGAATGTACGAGCCTTGTCTGATATCTTACAATGTTTTGTTCCGGTTTACCAGATTATTTTAGTTCGCCTCGTATTACACGTAATGATAATATTTGGTATGGTTTCTAATTTTCACCAACTCGCGTTGGTGTGCTATGCTTAGTTTCTGAAAAAAAAAAAACTTTTAAATCATTCAAATAAAAAGATGCAAGTCAAATAGTGAAATGTCTAACATTTGCATTATTACCGTAGGAAAAAAAAAAATTGCCACGCGGACTCAGATTACGATATTTCCCATGGGATTTTTTTTTGCCAGTTCTATTTATTAATAGAGATCTTCCAGCGATGGTATTAAAAGCACTAGACATAGGGGTATTAAAATCATTAACTCATGCCCACTGGTATTATTTTTAATGAAAAGCAACGCAAAGAATAGTGTTAAAGGGCATATCGAGGTAGAAGAGATATACCGGTACGTCTAGACCTCCCGGTCAAAAAACCAGCCTACCTCTCAATTATTAATACTTACAGTCTGAATTTGACTCTTGAGCCACGACTTTTATGTTTTCCTCGGTTTTCACCGTTGTTTTACAATAAGCCAAAAGTACATTCACGGCTCGCGGACTATGTACTAGTCTGTTCATTTGAATAATCTCTTATAAAATCTTAAAATGAGTTATGGAAAAAATTTAGAGCTGAAGACTCTTAGCGATAATCATATCAATAGACACAAAGAAGTATACATGTATAGTTTTAAAGACATTTTTTGCGTGCTTTGTTTCAGGTATGGATTATGTCAACCTGTGGAAGATTTACCACGATGCCAGCCAGGAAATATTGCCGAGCAGGTTATACTTGATGCCCCAGAATTAAACAGTCAATCGTATGTTAAGGTATGTGCCATCAATGGGTATGTATGCGGAGTGTAAAAGACAAACCGGGAACATTGTTGTTATTGTTTGAGTAAAACGCTCGTTCTAACCCTGTCATATTAACAGGCGCCACTGTTCCTAGGAAGAACCAGCACTAGACTCCTATGGTCGGTAGCAGGGCTCGAACCAAACCGGGAACATATTACGTAGTTTCCTGGCGTCATTTTCAGGGGCAGATAACCTCTCAGTTGCGCGTAACTTCCACGCCTCACTTTATTCAAGACGTCCTACCTATTAAAGTTGTACCATAGAACAATAGACTGCCTTTTCTATTTTAGCACAAACTTTCTTGATCTATCCTACAGATTCTGGTCATTCGCTCTAAAGGCCACTGACATCCTAAATATATCCCTACAAACGTGCGTCCGATATAATCGTGCGTGTTCACACGCGTACCAATTTGCGCTTTAGAAATTTGTTTGAAGCTTAGTGGTTAATTGACAAGTTTTGGTGCCATAATTATGTCTCTTGCAATGAATGACAACCGTATCCGTCGTAGACGGATGTGATCCCTATTTGTGCCTCAACGAAAAACTTAGATGTTTACGTAGTCAGCTATGAATAACTTCATGTCGTTAATTAAAACAGTATGGTTACAGAAACGTAATAGAAATAAAGCTTGAAAGCTGCATAATAAACAATGTGTTTAGCATTGAGCCAGCTCTTGATAACAAATGAACCCGTCCATGAGAAATGAAAAGCGGGCCTTTCTATGAGAACTAAGCCAAACCATAAATGAAACCTCGAGAGTGACTCTATAAGAGATGCGTTTTTACTTCGAACAGCTTTGCGATTAAATATAAGCTTCTCTTTTAAAGTACATTGTACTTAAAACTTCCAGTAGAAATTATTCAGGTGATACCGACAGTTAGTCTTCCTTTCTCGCATACAGGTTTTGCTCCTGAGGGTATCACCCACTATAGCGGCGCTCGTAGTCAATCATCAAAACTTCTATCCATCGGGCGTATCTGTCAAAGCTTATATCTTCTGAGCGCTTAACTATCTTTTCAGCTCATCTGTGCACGAAGTTCTCATGATGTGCTTTTGTGACCGCTTGATGTCCGTCGTCTGTCGTCGTGCGCCAACAACAACATGCATCAATGACATCCCCCTCCTAAACCCTTTGACAGAAAGTGATGAACCTTTGCAAAGATGTTGTTTGCAGGAAGTTTTATCAAAGTAGTTCAAAGAATTTCATTCAATGAGAATAGCCGGTTGCTATGGCTTTCCTGAAACCACGAGACATAGAGCTTAGATATTCTACATGCAGCATTGCCTAGTATACCTCTATCAGGATTGTTCAAATTATGACCCCGGGCTGAAATTGACCCGAGGAGTCAATTTTTTTACTGAGGTTTATATAGGAAAAAAATTAGAAATCTGCTTCTACAAACCACAAGGTCTATTAGATATCTTAGATATTTAGTATACAGCATTGTTTACATATATAGTGGACCTCTTCAAAGTTTGTTGACCCTGTCCGAAGGAGGAGGGGGGTCACTTGGTACAGAAAAAACTTTTATAATTTTCTACTGCAAAACCACAATGCACGAGATCAGATAATTGGTATGTAGCATTGTATAGTGAGACTGTTGTCGTAACTTCTCATAATTTGTCCATGCATATTATGGCCAGGGGATACGTAAATATGGCAAACTTTTAAAACCAGTTTTTTTATTCCTCGTCGCGAAACTGGAGGGGAATATACGAGGTCAGATGTTCACCTCAAGATGGTGTGTCGGCTCAAGGTCAAGGTCAAAACTTTAGTTCAAACTTTTGAGTCTAACATTTCCTTTCCGCTCCATATTTCCTTAACCCGTTGAATGACTTTGATGAAACTCGGGTCAAATTTTCACCTCATTAAGACAATATGCAGAACCCATGAGATGGTCACGTCGGCTCAATGGCAAGGTCGATAACTAAGGTCAAAAGTTTGAGTCTTGAAAAGTGTGTCCGCTCCTTATTTCCTTAACCCCTTTAAAGATTTTGATGAAACTATCGTCAGATGTTCATTATCACTGGAAAATGAGCATAACTCATGATATGATCATGTTTCGTCAAGGTCACAACTTAAGGCTAAAGGTTTGAGTCTTGAATATCCTGTCCGCTCCATATCCTTAATCCTTTGAATGACTCTAATGAAATGGTGATCAAATGTTTACCTCATCAAATAAATGTTCAGAAACGATGATCTGGCCACACCGACTCATGGTCAAGGTCACAACATAAGGTCAAAGATTTGAATATTTCCACTGACAAAACCTACACATCCCTATTTTACAGAGACCTTTATGTGTACCACATGAACAGATCGGTAGTTTTATATGCCTACTGTACGGAATGAGATCATCATGAGCTAAGTAAGACATAGGTAAAGGACCCCTACTAGTCATACGTGGATACCTGTTTGCTGAGATCGGCTTATCAGACATAGTTAGTCGCATAAAGTAGATAAAATGTTAGACTTTCCGAAAGGAAACCTCTTTCTGACATGAAATATCATTTAAAATTTCAGGTGCACTGTGCATGCCCAGGCCATGAAATAAACGACGGAAACCCAGCAACCGTATGGAGTAATTCCGGAAGTGACAAATACGTTCGCAACCTTGTGTGCAGCGGTAATGTATTGTTTTCATTTTTAGCTCACATTTTTAGACTTTCATGAAACTTGCACATAAAGTTGCCTGTAGATGATCCCTGTTTTTTTTCAGGCATGGTCACAATGACCTCCGTTTTATTTTCCTTGATAACGCTCTACATGTCACAAATTTTCATCAAACATGCTCAGACAGTTGCCTGCTCCCAGTAGATGATCCCTATTGTTTTGGGATCAGTGGCTCAAAAGTCAAGGTCACAGTCGCCAGAACATTGAACACTTATTCTACCCAATATCTTGAGATTAATATGACCCACAATTTTCAAACTTTATAGAATGATTGGTCTTTCTAAGCAGACGATCCGTTTTGTTTAAGGATCAGTCGGTCAAAGGTCAAGGTCACAGTGTCCTCCGTTAGCTTTTCCTTGATAACACTCTACAGCTCACAATTTCCATTTACAATTTTCATGAAACTTGCTCTGAAAGTTGCATGCGACCTGTGGATGATTTCTATTGTTTTGGTGTCGGTGGGTCAAAGGTTAATGTCTCAGTGACCCGAACTTTAAAAATCATTTAAACTCAATATTTTAAGATATAATTATCAACAAGAGTCATGAAAATTTATAGGATGATTGGTCTTACTTGAGTAAATGACCTCTTATGTTTTTGGGGTCAGTGGATCAACGTCAAGGTCTCAGTGACCTCTGATTGCAAAATATTTTCACAAGACTTACTGAAAATCAGTACAGTTGAGCGATACTGGCCATTTTATGCCTCTTGTTAAAAACTGTTTTCATGAAGGAACTTATGGTAGTGATTTAAACAACGTTTGTCAAAATTGTAACATCTTTATAACAGCCATAATTGTAACAACATTTCATTTCTTTGCAGACGACATCATGACCAAACGTGGACGTTATGGCGGTGGTGGCAGCAGATCTAGGGGACGATTTTATTTCTACAGAAAATAAACCTAACTGATTGGTCTAATAGCAGTATTCTATAACATCACTCTCATAAAATCACGAGTTCTTCAGGACTATATATATCGTTTCATTATAACTTTATCATAGTCTTCAAGTCATGTTTTACGGCACTTCTAATCAATTTCAAAATTCTAGAATATCATTAAAAATACTATCAACACGTACAATGAAACATTGTTATGACGTGGGTCATATTTAAGCAAACATTATGACCACTGTTTAGTGAAAACTGAAAGATGTGGAAAATGTACGTGTTACACCGCATGAAATATAAAAGTATATTGTATGTGTACTGTACACTAATTTCATTGAAATAAAGATATTGTAAGTCGGTGTTGATTGTTTCAGATTTTGTTATGCCATACCATTCTTTGATCAACAAATAAACTACATGTATATTGGGCAAATATGAAGATAGTGACTATCGTCAGTTTATTTAGTTCACTTTAAAAATAAAACATATTTCAGCTTAAAATGATGACATTTCCGCCGTGTTTTTCGCCAGTTTCCAGTTTCGGGCTGATATTAAGATATTAATGTTAAGCACATTATGGGACTTTTGTTCAAGGTATAAACCGTACAAACCCTGCACTATCACAGAAGTCTGCAAGGGGTCATGTCGCTAACGGTGCTTGAACTTTTGGCCTATTGTTAGCCAAATACAGTCTTGAGTCAAAAATGATCCCGCTACGTCAAAGTTTACCATATATTTCAGGAATATATTTTTTCAAAATCATTGCCAGATAATAATTTTCATATTTTCATAAAATTTTCTTTTGACGTTATATAATGTCAGCTTTTTAAATGAATTCAAAAGATTTCTTAAAAAAAAAGATGATTTTACATGTATTTGAAATAAATATAGAATTCCCTTATTCTTGACCCGAACTGCTACATACTATTGTTTTACAAATCAGTTAGACCCGACCACCTGTGCAGCCCTTACTTGTTCAAAGGCTACACGCAAGGGATGATAATGCTTTGTTGCTATCACAAACTTTTAGGGCAGAATTACTTCATTCCAGGAGCATAAAAACTAACTTCTTATTATGTTTTATTTTTTTTTTTTTTTTTTTTTTTTTTTTTTTTTTTTTTTTTTTTTTTTTTTTTTTTTTTCCCCTTTTTTTTTTTTTTTTTTTTTTTTCTTTTTTTTTTTTTTTTTTTTTTTTTTTTTTTTTTTTTTTTTTTTTTTTTTTTTTTTTTTTTTTTTTTTTTTTTTTTTTTTTTTTTTTTTTTTTTTTTTTTTTTTTTTTTTTTTTTTTTTTTTTTTTTTTTTTTTTTTTTTTTTTTTTTTTTTTTTTTTTTTTTTTTTTTTTTTTTTTTTTTTTTTTTTTTTTTTTTTTTTTTTTTTTTTTTTTTTTTTTTTTTTTTTTTTTTTTTTTTTTTTTTTTTTTTTTTTTTTTTTTTTTTTTTTTTTTTTTTTTTTTTTTTTTTTTTTTTTTTTTTTTTTTTTTTTTTTTTTTTTTTTTTTTTTTTTTTTTTTTTTTTTTTTTTTTTTTTTTTTTTTTTTTTTTTTTTTTTTTTTTTTTTTTTTTTTTTTTTTTTTTTTTTTTTTTTTTTTTTTTTTTTTTTTTTTTTTTTTATAATAATATCATTTTATGTTTTTACGGTGGTTTATCGAAATATATAACGGTGGATTATATCCTGATAAACTCACCGAACATCATATAATGTTATACTTTCTGAATACGTTCGTGTCAGTGATGACACTTTTTTATACAAACTCAAGAAAAGTAAAGTATTAAGTACGAAATAATCAGAATACTTTATATCTATCAGTTTCAACAATTATCCTCGGTGCATCTCTATTTATGGTCATTTTTGATTGCACAAAATGCAGATATGCGAAAGAATACAAACTGCAAGCAAATACATTGTTTATACGATCTGTGACATGTATGTCTCTGTCAATGACATCTGCATGACGTAGCACTTTTCAGGCGCGGAGCCGACGTTCTCGTTTACAATATCCAGGAAACTCTGTCCATAAATAGACATACCTTTAAAAATAAATATATAACAGCGGTTTACGAGCTCTGCACGTCTGTCGTAGAGATCTTTTACTCTAGTTTCCGATAAAATACTTTGACATTTCGAGCTGATATTTCTAGAGAAAATGTCTTCAGAGAATAACAATGAATATCACAATATAAATCAACGTCAATCACTTAAGGTAAGTCGCGGGGTTCCCTCTGAAAAATGGTCGTTTTGTTAAAGAATCTCGACCGCATAAGTTTATCGAAATCGTGCATGCCTGTGGTATGAGGTACTGGCTTTACTACTGTCCGGTATTGTAGAAAGTTTTACTACTGTCCGGGAGTATATATCTATTTTACTGTTATCTGTTAAACTGCTGTCCGGGATTGTAGGTATGTTTCACTGCTGTCGGGGTAAATGTATGGGTTTTTTTTTTTTTTTGGAATTCTCCTACCAATTATTATTTTGGTGTCGATTTAATATAACTTGCCACTACCTGAATTTATGATTAGAGTTCCGACTATTCATTATTTTGTTTGTCTGGTTATCTTGGATATGTTCTGCCTTAATTGATATCTTAGGCAATTACTTAAAAACACAGAAAAATAGGCTTTAACATTTCATTGTACCAATCAAGATGTCAATAAACATGTTCAGATGAAAACCTTTTAGCAAGTTCAGTCAATATCAACAAGAAATATCTTTTAAAGTGATAAATGGTGAAAAGCTGAGTTATAATCAAAATCAGTAAACCGGTATACGCACTTGCCCAGTCATTGCATAATTATGTATTCTAAAAATATATTTATTAGCGTATTCATTCAGGACTGGATGAACAACGTAAGGAACAAGGGCGACAGCTCAGAAACGGGTAAAAAGTTCCCACAGCGGTGTCCAGTGAGATAGACAAATTGCAATATTTACTGAAAAAATTGTATGTACTATACATGTGATATTATGCTTATGTCTGTCATCAAATGACATCTTCGTGGTTTCTTTCAGGGGATAAATGGGTTAGTCTTGATGTTAGATGTTTTATTTCACACCTGAAGTTATTTATTCTTAGCTCTACTTAGCTCGCAATGTCACTGTCAGAAAGCAAGGTGCAATTTTGCCTGTGATAGTTTACAATTTTTTTTTTAAAGAAAATATCGCAATGTGTCTATACGACTGGACACCGCATTGGGGCAAATGATTTTTACTTACCCGATTTTGAGTTGTCTCCCTTGTACCATACGCGTTCCAAACTCTGATAAACTCTACTCTGCTACTCTGCAAAGGGGGCAGTTTGTACTTGTTTTCAGGTGACTTCCTTCCACATGATCGGTAAAAGTGTTGCCGCGTGATATCAATCTGTAACATGTAGCTTTAGTAGATTTACAAACCAAAGTTTCTGCTACATGCGTGTATTTACTGTCAATTTGACCAATATTAAAAGCGGGTAAAGACATTAATAAATTTTACAGCATTTTATTACAATTTCAAAACCAAATATTAAAGGGGGAGCGGTTTTGCAGGGGTAAAGGTGTCTGCCACTCATCACGGATGTTGCAGGTTCCACTGGCGTCACGACCCTACCTTCTCGTATGACAAATGTACTGAAAACGGACGCGAGATTGACACGACAAGCTTCAAGCTAAAATAAGTAAGTATAAACTAGACCTATCACTAAATCATTTAAATGTGATTAATACCCCCGAAAGACTGCTTAATAAACTGAGGAGCTTATTAGTAACTAAATACCTTGTAAAAAAGACTAAAACAGAGTTAAGGTTCTTGGCAATAACTGTAATTAGTCATGATAGAGTTATGGTCCTTATACACTGCACTTCCTCTCATAGTGCTTGACCATTGTATGACGTTGTACTGAATTCCAACTAGTAGTTTTCAAGTTATGCTCCGGACAAGGAAAAGCAACAAAGGACAATGACTCTGTAATAATTCAAGATATAATTATGGTTCTTGTACACAGCACTTCCTGTCAATGTGCTTGGCCATTGTATGAAGTTGTATTGAATTCCCAACCAGTAGTTTTTAAGTCATGCTCAAGAAAAGGAAAAGTAACAAAGGGCAATAACTCAATATAATAATTCAAAATAGTTATGGTTTTTGTACACTGCCCTTCCTCTCAATATGCTTGACCATTGTATAAAGTTTGTTGAATTCCAACCAGTAGTTTTGAAGATATGTTCCGGACAAGGAAAAGTAACAACGGGCAATAACTCTGTAATTATTCAAGATAGTTATGGTTCTTGTACAGTACTTTCTCTCATTCAGCTTGACCATTGTATGAAGTTGTATTGAATTCCAACCAGTAATTTTCAGGTAATGATTTGGACAAGGAAAAGTAACAACGTAATTGGTAAGGAAAGAGTAATGGTTCTTATACACTGCACTTCCTCTCATTATGAGCTTTCAGTAGGACAGCGCGCTCGACTTTTTTAGTGCTTGCCAATAAAACAAAACTTTGACAGTTAAGGGCACACAAGACTTTAACTACTTTAACTAGGAATTTCTAAGTACAAATCAAGAAACATTTTCACAGAGTTATCTCTCTTGCTTACAGACAGGATTGTGAACACGGGTGCAAAGTTTCAAAACAATTTCTCAATGGACTTTGAAAATATTTGGGGTGGAACTTAAACATAAATTCTAAGTCCCAAAGGGGGCATAATTATGTCACAATGCTTGATAGAGTTACCTCCTATTGTGTAGAGATTGGGGACATGATGGTGAACAAGTATGCAAAGTTTCAAAGCCATATGTCAATGCACTTTGAAAATATTTGAGGTGGTACGCAAACTTTAACAAATTCTAAGTTGAAAAAGGGGCATAATTCTGTCACAATGCTTGATAGAGTTACCTCCTTTTGTGTAGAGATTGGGGACATGATGGTGAACAAGTATGCAGTTTCAAGGCCTATGTCAATACCTTTGAAAATATTTGAGGTGGTACGCAAACTTTAACAAATTCTAAGTCGAAAAAGGGGCATAATTCTGTCAAAATGCTTGATAGAGTTACCTCCTCCTGTGTACAGGTTGGGGACATGATGGTGAACAAGTATGCAAAGTTTCAAGGCCATATGTCAATACACTTTGATAATATTTGAGGTGGTACGCAAACTTTTACATAAATTCTAAGTCGAAAAAGGGGCATAATTCTGTCAAAATGCTTGATAGAGTTACCTCCTCCTGTGTACAGGTTGGGGTCATGATGGTGAACAAGTGTGCAAAGTTTCAAAGCAATATCTCAATGGACTTTGAAAATATTTGGGGTGGTACGCAAACTTTAACATTGGTGTGACGCTCACGCCGACGCCGGGGTGAGTAGGATAGCTCCCCTTTTCATAGAAAAATCGAGCTAAAAATGGGCAATAACTCTGTAATTGGTAAAGGAAGAGTTATGCTTCTTGTGCACTACACTTCCTCTCATTATGCTTGACCATTGTTTGAAGTTGTATTGAATTCCAACCAGTAGTTTTCAAGTTATGCTTCGGATAAGGTAAAGTAATAAAGGGCAACCTCCACCCCCCAACTTGAGGTTTCTGGGGTATAACTAACTTAAATATTTTTCAGTAGAATTGCACTAAATCCTTCCCATAAATTATCCCTTTTTAGAGTGCTCTCTTGATTTTCAATTCATATCTTTGGTTCAGATTCATTATTGTTTAAGTACATATTTGGTTCAGATTCATTATTTTCAAAGTACATTATATTATATTATTCTAATCGTTTTACTATCTGAATATGATCTAACATTATAATCATGCTGTAGTTACGAGTCGTTATAGCTTACGTTACACAGTAAAATCAACGTATTTTTATAATCGTTACACACGTATATCGTGACCAAGTGTCTAGTTTTATAGAGATATGTCAAAGAACTTTGGTCTAGAATGAGGTCATGTGATACATCATTCATTTTTTTTTTATGATCAGGTTACAGAAATGTACAACGCTTAAGGTCTATCTTTACATTTGACCCCTCTGTGACCTACTTACTTGGAATAACCAACTTCGTTTTCTATGCCAATGGGTCAAAGTTGGTCAAATTTACCATAAGCACTTCCAGTATCATGCTCAACTCAGCTTTAAATTGGACAATACATTAAAACAAACACACAGTTTAGGAGTAGTATTTAAAATTTATACTTTTCTGCGAACACATACTCCAGTTTTGATGTTCATTGTAATACATTTGAATATTCATCATCACATTTTAAACATATCCAAAGTGATTCACTTATACAGCACTAATCTGTGTATTTTCTCTTAAAACCTTTTTTCCGAACACCTTTTTAATAATTGAAGTGTCTAACTTAAAACATTTATATACATAAGAAATACAGACATTCAATCAGTAATTTTTAACTATGACACAATAAGCAAAGATGTGTTTCAAAGAGTTCATCATTTCATGAAAAAGATTCTAGCACATAAGGAAAAATGTGTCAACTCAAAACAAAATGTAAGTTAAAGAGCGTACTGAATAATTACAAGGGTTGATCAAGAATTACAGAGAAAATTCTGTAATTAATCATTAATGTAGGCAAAGAAATTTTGAGTTGTTAAAAATTATCCAAGAAATTACTGTAAATTGAGTAATTTTCGCATCTTGAAAATTTCGCGATTCGTGAGCAGACAGACTTTTGAGAATTATAAATTCGCAAAAAGAGATTTCTCAAATGCTAAATATACATAAAATGAACCTCTCAAGATTTTTAAATTAGCTAAGTGGGAAATTCCCGGAAAAAAAATGCTGAAATTTCAA
Source organism: Saxidomus purpurata (assembly GCA_022818135.1). NCBI lineage: Eukaryota > Metazoa > Mollusca > Bivalvia > Venerida > Veneridae > Saxidomus > Saxidomus purpurata. The sequence continues at coordinate 15,932,938 of JAFMSR010000015.1, forward strand.
TCATCACAAATTTAACCCAATTTACATTTTTTTTCAGATCGGTATTTACTTCCATAGTCGACTCTCTTTCTATTCTTAATGTTTGGGTATAATCATGCAAGGTGTCTCAAGAGATTTTGTTTAAACTCAAAAAAACTTGTTTTTAAATCAAACTAAAAGGAATTTATGTTCTGCAACAAAAACACAGAAAATGTTTTTAAATAAATGTCACATGAAAAGTGTTGGCATTTGCGCAGCTTTGAACAAATTTCTATGAAAACTCACTACGAAGATAAAGCCACAAACATGGTATGCTATATAATGCCTTGTTTGCTATACACTGTGGCTGGCAGTGACCATCACATACTCTAGCAATGAGGTACATATGAAAATACTGTTCATACATGTAATGTACTGAAAAATCATAATCACCTAGTTATGCACTCACACTAGCAAAAGTATACTTAACAACTTTAAAAACGCAACCATTTTTTGTAATAACTTAAAAGTCACAGATTTTGAGTTGTGGATTTATCTCATAATATGCTAGTTGTTGACATTTACAGATGAAACTATGCTTGATTTTTGTAATGAACTTGTTGAATAAAACCAATGAATGGCAAAAAGTATGTTTATTAAATTTTCCGAATTACAATTACGACAAAACATTCCACTAATTCTTGATTTCCTTTTTAAAGTTGTTAAGTATATGTACTATACAGAATACACAATCAATGTACAGTCAATCTTGTAAACAAAACCACTGATGGGAGTGAAGCTAAGCGGTCTTTGTTGAAAGGGGGTCTTTTTTCACGCAAGTGTTTCATAAAAGCCGAATGGTGCATTGTTTTCTCTTTGCCTGATGGTCTTCATTGTCAGCATGATCTATATTCACAGGCAGTTCCAGTACATAGGTTTCACTGTATTCCAAAAGTTATATTTAAAGAAATACATCAACCTAATTATTTTTCAATTTCAAATTTCAATTCTATTCTATTCTATGCTCATCAATGTTTTCCCCATAACAAATGTAACATCGCAGTTCAAATGCAGTTTGAAAAACTGTGTTATGAGAACATAGAAACAAGATGTAGATAGTACAGTTTTATAGTAACGATCTAGTGGAGGTAGTGTGTACAACACATGACCAAGTTACATCAACAATTAACTACCTATAGCTCATAGTTGTGACCCTGCTGTGACTCCAACTGATAACAACCTTATGTTTGTAAATAATATATATTAAAAATTGTATTGACCATGTTTAACTTAACCTTTAGGAACTTGGCTCTGCCTAGCTAGGGAGAAAACATTGATGAAATATACGTCAACAAAGTGCAAACTTAGCAAATAAAAAAGTGTTTCTATAATCTTTACTCTCATCCAACACAGAACGATAAATATCAAGTGCAAAAAAACGAAAAAATCCATGTTTGTCTCTACCCAACCAATCAAAAATAACAAAAGTTTTAGGTAAAGCTTTTAGTTTTACACGAAAGAAATCAACCTTTAGGGAAATTGTTAAATATAACTGAAGTTTAGCTTAATCTAATTCTTAAATAATATACAAGAAATTAAACAAATACATCGGTAACATCAATATCAAAATCCTACATAATTAAATACTCTAACACTGTTTAATATAACACACATATTAATTATTTATAAATGGCTATAAAATGATAGTCGTAGGGTATGCAAATTAAATACTTGTGTATTAAAACATTGTCTATGAAAGAAATAACAAAATCAGGATTAAAAAGTAAGTGATACAACTTTCTACATCGAAACATAAGAAAGAAAAAATCATCAGTTTTATAATACATTAACTGACGACTTTTAAACTGACCGACAGGCCCAAACACACAGTGCTATGAAGGTGAACCCCTTGATTTACCTTCAGTAAGTGTTTCTTATAGTATTTGTGATCTGTGCCCAAGCCCAGCTGGGCTCTGTTTCACCAGTGTCCACAATTTAAGGCTAGCAGAAACATACATGAACGTAACGCCACACTCTTACTTGCTAGACTGGATAGCTTTTGTTCTTTGGTTGACACTGACCCTGTGTTTATATATACATGTACCGTAAATACTTATGTACACACTTTTTTACTTTAATAGCACTATTCAAAGAAGTGACTATATTTTGCCTGACAAAAACCATGCTTTTTTTAAAATAAGAGCAGTTTGTTCCATTTTGACTAGGTTTTCGTTCCATTATCTTGCCCTTTTACGAGTTTTCAAATAATAACAGTACCATGTAAGTCACGGAAACAATGTCCTGAAAAAGAACCTTAAGTTTCTTTATTCAAAGAACACATGTTCGTAAAATGCCAGATCTAGAAAACTGATAACGTAAATCATATATTACATCAAATAATTTATAGAAACGTAAAAGCCAAATCGCCACCAGGCAAAATATAATCACTTCATGATACATGACACAAGAACAAAACAAAAATAGACTCATAACAATTACTGAGTTGCATTAACAGAAAAAGGTTCTTCCTTTTATCAAACACATTATTCATAAATCTTGTGGGGATATATACAGATTTCTTAAAAGTCACAGAGAATTACCTGTTGGCCTTTCTTAAGGGGGTAACAAATTACAGGAGAAAAATGACAAATAACAAAAATTAGGTCAACTTTTCCAAGAAATGTATACAAGTTATATACCTTAAGGCAAGAGAAGTAATCAGCAAGTCTTTTAACAAATAAGTATGAAATTAGTTTCAGTTATCATAACCTGTTTGAATATTTCTTCAAACAGTTTGAAAATTTCTTCTAACAGTTTTAAAGAGATTATGCTAAATTTCATTTTCAAATCCTGGAACTGTGTAAAACTGAACTACTTTGACAGCAGTCAATTAGCCAATTAGATTTTTGCAATGAAAGTCACCATAACCTTCACCTGCTGACCTCAAATTCAATAGGGGTCATCTACTTGTAAGGACGAACCAACCTACCAATTTTGAGGACACCAGGCTGAAGCACTATCCAGTTTTTGATCGTACAAAAATAATTATAATAAAAACACAGTGATCAAGATTCATCAGTTAAAAAGAAATATCCTTGCATAACAAAACTTACATGCAATTTGCAACATATACAAATACAGCATTGTACATACTCTCATTTACACTGTAACCTGCCTTCACAAGTCAGTGGTCAGTAGGACAGATACTGGCTGCTAAAGACAGGTGACCTTTGATCTGAGCTTCAATGTCATGGCAATTCAAATTTACATAAATTTCACATAGAGCCAATACCTCTGTGAATGTCAATGACATGTTCTGGTGTACAAATATACCTATGGCTGAGAAAGGATAACCTTTGACTGGCTTGAAGTACGTGCTGTTGGCTACAGTAATAGATGAAAGGAAAAAAACAATGCAAATGGAAAATTTCGCAGTGGCGGGTATTTGGCGATGTTTGTAGCTTTGAAGGTGAAAGTTTGGTTTTAAGCAGGGGCAAATGGTAAAAGATGAAGTGAAATAAAATACTGCAAAAAGGAATTATTTCTTTATAGTGGTGGTCTTTATAGTGGTGGTGATCTGGCGGGTGTTGGTACCTTGGAGGTTAAAGTTGGGTTTATTTATATTGTTACTATTTATGCCATCACTTCTTGTTTCAGGACAAGGGCAGTAGACTCTAGAGACTTGTCTTGTATCCAAGACATTTTTACGACTGTGTAAAATCCCCGCAGGGCAATTTAATTAGTAAAATTCCAAGCACATATTGATACATATAGCTACGTAACATCATGCAGTTCTCACAACCCTTAATTTTAGTTACTTTTTGATGACAAGAATCATGGCAATGTATTGGTTCTTTCAAATTATTGATTTTCATAGAAATCTAAATGTCATTCTTTTTCCAACCTCAAGAGGCCTTGCATAGACCTCACTTTGAATTATGAAAAAAAGATTTTTCTAAATTTTATGCAAAAAAAATATTACTTCATAATAATTAATGAGGTCCTTTTGAAATGCAGCGAAAACAAATCTGATACTGCAATAGGTTGTTACACAATACATAAAACCCCCCCACTCACCCCACCCCTGTTACATGAACTTACATAGTTTCCCTCAAATATACACAGAAGTTTAACAGCAGACTGTGTGAGGAGGACTGAGATTCTGTTACAACATAGGAATAATTATAAATGCCATGCTTTATCTTAATTTAAACCATGGACAAAGTAAGAGACCATCCTGAATACACTTAGGATGGGAAGCCTGCAGAACCATCAAGTTTGGAGTATCAACCTTACAAAATGCTTTTTGAAAGTTAATAGGGGTGTTTGGCAAACTGTGATGTCTAACTTAAATCCTGACCAGACAACATTTTATTTGTCTGTGTTGACATTTTATTTGTTGTCTGCCTTGATGTTTTATTTGTCGTCTGCTTCAGGGTGTAGCTGCTTGAAATATATAAATTTGTAGACAGAATAGATTTTCATTCAAAATCACAGTAACTGAATATACATTATACCATTATAAACATTGTAAGTAAAGTGGCTATATATATTTTTCATAAAAGTTTGTGCTTTATCAATTCACCACGTTTGAAATATTTTCCAAAATATGTGAACAAAACACTTATATTCACAGACAAAGCACTAAAAAATTTGATATCCTGAAGTATGTACAAAAATGTAATTTGACTTTCAAGAAAGTGTATAATCATATAGAATTTTGGCTATATTTTATAGTACACATTTAGTTGTCTGCAAACAAACCTAAGTGACATTTACATAAGAGTATCATGATAGATACAGTTAACATATCATGACCCATTAAGCTCCTAACTGAAAGAAAAAATGACTACTAGTATGTAGAAGCAGAACTTTTGTCTTATAATTTTCTAAAAATCTTTTGGATTCAGAACAACCAGCTGTCCTAGTTGCTAATGTTAAATACAAAAGAACGACTAAAACAAATGCTGAGATACTGGTAAAATGTCAGTGTAAGAAATCTGAATGCCTTAATTACATCTAATGTACAATTCAAGTCATTCAAGCTGAATGTATTTCTCAATAAACTGCTTCTATGAAACCGTATGTCAACCTTAAACCTATTTGCAGATATACACATAAAAAGTCGCTTCTGAAAACTTCAAATATTTACATCACACATCACAAATTTCCAATTCTTAATGAATCCTGGTTTTTCTTCTTACAGATGGACCGAAATACATTCTGCCAAAAAAAAAAAAAAAAAAAAAAAAAAGAGTATGAAATGGCAATGAAATGATAGTCGCCACCCCTCCACTTTTGTGCATTTAAATTTTTCATATTTAGGCCAAGACTGCACGGCATGTTACTCGGCTTGTTTGTTAACACAATTGGCTTATGTCTTGCAAAAGCTTTTTAATCCCTTTGTTAATCAGTGAATTACCACAGAATGTGTTCAATGTTCACCAATAATTAATTGGGGACTCCAGTAAGTTATCTCCCATTATCACTTAGGCCCTTTTATTTGGATTGCATGGTTTCTATCCCTGTCTTGTTTTTTCTTCTTATTAAAAAGTAAACTGAAATATTTAAAACTTGATTAAATCATTTCTTAGGTAGAATGTTCTTTCTATACTTAAAATATCCAATATTTTTGACAATTCTAAAGATTGTTGTTAGCAGTGAAGTAAGAAAACTTTGCAGATTATTATGTGACATAGAAACTGGGATACCTCCGAAGCAAAATTTACACGACTAGTTCACAATTCTCAAGCCTTGTAATGTGCGGTATTACTTGACCTACTGGAAGATCAAAGTCATGCTGAACTGTACAGAGTACACAGGCTTACCTAGAAACATAACACGCACACAGGTTGCTACTGTTACATATAGAATTATGCCACTGTTAAACACAGAACTTTAAATTCATTTCACTGAAGGAACATCTCCATATTAGATTGTAAGAACTATAGGGTCAACACTGAGACTGGTATCCAATGCAGTTTCTAAATTTGTCAACATTTGCAAGAAAAACAAGTTTTTTTGGTAAAACTTTAACTCTCAGATGAGTGTAAGACTTTGGACTCTGGTCAAATTTTAAACATGTGCATTATTTATCTAAACTCTGATTGGTCAAATTTTGAACATGTGCATTATTTATCTAAACTCTGATTGGTCAAATTTTGAACATGTGCATTATTTATCTAAACTCTGATTGGTCAAATTTTGAACATGTGCATCATTTAAGCCAATCAGTGATCTCAAGACATATCAACTCTGGTATAGCTTGTACATGTATAATGCAACACTATGTAGAAATTAAATTGCAAAACCTGTGAACACCTATAACTTGTGAATACTAAAAAGATTTCTTGATTACTGGGTACATCTAGAATTTTTCTACATATTACTAAAGACTAGGAATGACTCCACAGGACAGAGTTGCCCCAACTATGTGCTTGTCTTGGGATTTTGTCAATCACAAATATATGTCTTTATCTATATGTTACAATCTCATAATTATGGTTGCAAAGGTGTATACTGTTATCTCTCCTGTGCACATATGATTTGTTCTTAAAATAAATGCCTATCAACTGAAAATGGACAAGAAGCAGATCTGCAACAGGAAAATCAAACTTAAAGCAAAATTTAAGATAGAAAAGGGCCCCAACTCCCCTGTAACTCTTCCAATTAACAGTGAAATGTTAACAAAATTGAACTTGATCTGTATTTTATTAATTTATGTACATTTGTGGCAAATTTGATTGAAATCTATCCAACCTTTTGTGAGATTGGTAACCACAAATTGCTGCAATTTCTGTAAGAATTACTGGATTGTAACCATGGTAACCTCAATTGGACTTGACCTGTATTTTATGTTTCTAAACCTACATGTACATTCTTAATGAAAACTAAAAAACATTAAAAAAAATATTGATCTGAAACCACCACTCAGCTGAAGTATAAGTCGAAAAGGGTCCGTAACTCCTGTAACAATTAATGGACTGTAACCAAAATCAAACTTGACCTGTATTTTATTATCATACAAGAACAAGGGTAACACTTTATGCCCTTCCACCATTCTTCAAATGACGGGAGTATAAAAAGTAACAAAATTTAGAAACTTTGCATTGAAAGATAACACTTCAAAGCAACATCCCACAAATGGAGTATACCACCAAGCTATAAAACTGAACATATATGATTCTACATGAAAATAGTTATATATGTTGTAACATACATGCCAGATAAATTCTACAGTGTAACAATGTATCTTCACAGTTCTACCTTTGCTTGATACGTGTAAGATTATACAGCCGCTGATCCATGCGACTATCTGCACGTCTTCAGAAAATCTATGATGTAAACACCTGTGCCTAAAAGCGACATAGATTCAGGAAATGATTGATCCCTTGCATACACATTTCCATTCCTATTACACAATATTTTGCAACTGAATAATAAAATGCATATCACATCAACTCGAAAAAGAAAATCTCCTAGGTTTTCTCCCTTTGTTAGGTCTCCTCGACGGGTTTTAATTCTTTAATTTGCTTTATTAAGTAGGCTTTTTCATCATTAAATTGTTCATCGTCCGAGCGATCTGTGTGAAATTTCGTGAGGAAATCAACCAGTTTTTCTTTGTTCCGTAGTAAAATGTCCAGGATGGGCTTCGGTTTGTTTGGGTTGGCAACAAATACCTGTCAGACGAAAGATAACCAAACATTACATGATATGCCGGAACAAAATGTAGAGTTTTGCAAATTATTGTTATCATACTTTGAATATGGCAGTATTTGCCCTTCTGTCACACAAAATGATCTTCATGAATAAAATAAACAGGCATACAGTATACAAAGAGCTGACTGTAACCATGGTAACTATTGTCTTCACCTTGGTATCTTTACACAATCTGAGAATAGCATGTATAGTGATGATCACTCATTCAATGTAAAAATTACACACGGTCCATGGTCAATTTAGATGAAGCAAAACATCATTTCTTGTTGTGCACTTTAACTCAAAGGCTATGATAAAGAGTTCAAAACAATCAAATCAGAGAAATTATGATATGGCTTTTCTTTCTCAATGTTTCATGCCTGTCCAACCATATTTCAGTTATTTTTATAGCCAGACAGTTTTCCCAACCATCAGTTTTGTTGTTGTTGTACATACTAAATGCCTGTTTCAAACATTCTTCGGTGATTTTTTTTCATGCAGGCAGGTCACATTATCACCATTCCTGGGAAGAACCAGTACTAGAAGAACCCTATCCTCAGTAAGAAACTGACGACTTTCTCACAAAAAAGACATGATCCCAAAAATGCAGCAAACATCATTAAACATACAGTAATTGCATCCTATAGTGTTCTAGACATAAAATACTAAGTGCTATTTAGTTTTACATACTGTAAAAGTTTCTTTCCGTGAGGTTTTTACTTTCGCTAATTATTTTGCAAATAAAGCACATCGCAATTTCATCAAACTCGCTAAAATAGCAATCAAACAATGATAATTTATAAATGATAAAATCAGTGCTAAATTGCAAATTAAAGAACTCCCAAATAAACAGAAAATTGAAATATCACAAAAATAACTTAAACGTAAAAATACAAAGACTTCTACAGTATCTGACAACTCTGATGATTTTAATCAGCAGCCGAAACTTCTGTAACTTTTATATTCTTACTTTAAAGACATGGAAGGCTTCAAATTGAATATTCCTGCTCTTCTCTCGCAACATATTCATCATCATCTTCAGGTTGTCTGGGTTACTGATGTACCGCGTCATTATGGTAAAGTTGTGCCGATCCAACAGTAACTCTCCCAAGAGCTAAAAGTATAGACAGCATGTATCTCAGTACATGTGTACTTGAAACTATTGTCATTATTAATCTAAGTACACAAGCACTCATGGCTAATGAAGAAAAAAATTAGCATCTGATTAATATCAACACCAAGCTATTTTGAAATGGAAAACTGAAATCAGATATAATTCGTTGGGTAAGCGCATGAATGTTGCATCTCATATACAATACAGAAGGAGATACAATATTCATGCGCTAACCTAACGTATTGTACTACTTTCACATTTTACTGTATGATTGTTTCAACATATGATTTCTCATGAGGAATCTAAACTTGTTAGAAGGCATGGAGTTGATTACACACCAAATTTAATTAATTACATCATTATTTCAAGAACTTTATTTTTTAAGACAAGAGTCAAGAGCTGTTGGATGATAGCCTGTTTTGCTATTTGAACTGATTTGTAGACAAAAGGAAAAGCAAGCATTTCTATAAACTGAAAAGTTGAAGTCAAACAAGGGCCATAAATTGAAAAATGTACCGTAGTCTTTTTGCTTGCATGTCTGATACCCATGAAGAGGTTGTTTAAATTTCAAATCATTCTGATTAATGATAAAAAAGATACGTGCAAGACATTATCTTACATGCCATCTACATGACGAAAGCTTCCGGATAGGATGTTTGTTGCAATCACAACCACAATTCTGCATCGTATGGAATTCTCTGAACACCTTTTGCAGAACTTTATGCAAGTAACATCCCAGTCAGCTTCATAAATTCTGGCCGAGTGGTTTCAGAGATGATGTTGTTTGAAGGAAATGGTGGACAGACATTAGACATGCTACCCATTTTACAGTAACAATATTGCAAGAGAAAAAAGAAAGAAAGAAAATGCTACCTTTAGTGCCTGTCTTCTTGTTACGTAGTTCTCTGAATTCAGAAGATGCTGATACGGTTCAAACACTCTATCATAGTTCGCCTCAAGAAATGCTGCAGCCAACATTTTGTGTTTCGTTAACAATTCCTGAAAGTATTTATAATGTCATCAACCCACTGAATCTTTCACGTAAGATTTCCTCTTTTATTTAGTTAATTTCATGATTGATTAACTGACTTATTACCTCAACATCAATGTTTTCTATATTTTAACCATTCACTAACTTATAAAAATACAATGCGAGTCAAAATCAATATGCTTTTATTTTGTTGGTTGGGTTGGATATTACTATTATACAATGTACAAGCTTTATACACAATGTTATACAATTTACATTCACTTCTAACGCGGGTCTAAAGTTTGGACCCCAACTACTGCCATATAAAGAGGCCGCAGTGTACTATTATTGATTAATTCCACTACAGAAATATCAAAAATCGTACAAAGCAATCTCTGAACTATACAATGTATATCTCCAAGTACAGTGTAGCAGTGTTCCAGCTAGGATTTGTAAAGGACAGAGTGCTGGTGAAAAAAGGGCATTCTGAGCTCGAAGCTGTGAGGGGGGAAGGAGGAGGTCCCCCCTCTTAAAGGGGGTGAGGGGGTTGTGGGCCTTCCCTAAGATTATTTTTTAAAATTAAGACATTAAAGAAGACATCTGGTGTGTTTTATTGACTGGAAATATAAGACTTCTTTTTTATTAACTTATCCAGATTTTGTTAGTTTTTCCCTTGTACATGTATTTGAATCATTACAGACAATAGAAATTTCTAGTGACTGATGACAAGAAATAAATAATGATATTAAATTAATGTTTGTTTTACAAAAAAAAGTATTTGTTTTTGCTCTCTATATAAAATGTCAAATCTGTGAAAGCAAAAGGGGAATATGCTAAGAAAAAATAATTATTGTGCAGTAATTTTGCATTAAAAGTTGACTTCAACTACAAAAGTTTGTCTTGTTGGTGATAGTATTTTAACCTTAAACATGAGGGCCATGATGGCCCTATATCACTTACTGGACTACCATTTGCTATAATAAAAGGGGTCAGGATTTTAACATAATTTGTAGAGGTCCACTACACACTGCTAAGTAACATTTCTATATATCTATTATCTGCCTGTTGGCCTTGTGTTTTTTTTTAGTTTTTCCCTATAAAACCAATTAAAAACCCACCCCCCCCCCCCCCCCCCTTTTTTTTTTTTTTTTTTTTTTTTTTTTTTTTTTTTTTTTTTTTTTTTTTTTTTTTTCCCTGCTACATGCTAAATATCTAAGCTCTTGCCCTTGTGGTTTCAGAGAAGAAGATTTTAAAAAAATTTCCTGTATAAGCCTATGTAAAACTAAGTGACCACCCGCACAGGGTCAATTTTGACCCGGAGGTCATAATTTTAACAATCTTGGTGCAGTTCCAGTAGACAATGCTACATGCCAAATATCTAAGCTCTTGCCCTTGTTGTTTCAGAGAAGAAGATTTTAAAAAAAATCCCTGTATAAGCCTATGTTAAACTAAGTGACCACCTGCACAGGGTCAATTTTGACCCGGAGGTTAAATCTGAACAATCTTTGTGCAGGTCCAGTAGACAATGCTACATGCCAAATATCTAAGCTCTAGGCCTTGTGGTTTAAGAGAAGAAGATTTTTAAAGTTTTTCCTATATGAGCCTATGCAAAGCTAAGTGACCCCCATGGGGGGGTCAATTTTGCCCCGGGGGTCATAATTTGAACAATCTTGGTAGAGGTCCACTAGACAATGCAACATGCCAAATATGTAAGCTCTAGGCCTTGTGGTTTCAGAGAAGATTTTTAAAGTTTTTCCTATATAAGCCTTTACCGAAAGGAAGTGACCACCCGTGCGGGGTCAATTTTGCCCCGGGGGTCATAATTTGAACAATCTTGGTAGAGGTCCACTAGAAATGCTACATGCCAAATATCTAAGCTCTAGGCCTTGTGGTTTCAGAGAAGAAGATTTTTAATGTTTTTTCTATTTGTTGCCATTGCAACCAGAGTTCTACATTGAATGGAATTCTTTGAACAAATTTGATAGAGCTTCATGCAAGGAACATCATTGCAAAGTTTCATCAACATTGGCCCAGTGATTTCAGAGGAGATGTCGTTTGAAGGAAAGGGTGGACGGACGGACGACGTACGACGGCCCCTGGGCGGAAAGCGATCCTAATAGCTCACTCTGGCACTTTGTGCCAGGTGAGCTAAGAAGGGAGATAATCAAAATAAATAAATTGTAAGATTTAACTGCAGTGATATTTGAAATAAAATCTTAATGATATTTTTGATTAACATTTATAGTTTCCATTAAAACCCAGTCTGTTTTAATGAAAAAAACATTGACAAGTATTTTAACTTCTTAATTTCTGTATTACATATATTAAGTAAGTAATGTGCATTCAGGACAATTGTTTGCATTGAAAAAAATGTGCAACTACGCCTTGATATTTTCAGGAGTTGAGATTGATAATTAAATATATATCTATTTAAAGAAGGAATTAAATTCTGTGTGCACTGTACGATTTACAAACATCATTAAAGTGTTAACACCTATCTATCACGGTTTTAAAATACCAATCTGTTATGTAAACAAAACAATCAAGCATTGATCAATTAGTGTTAATCCAATTATAGCCCAAAGTCATCAATACCTGTTTATCAATTAGGCAGGAAAAGAGCTGCTATTCAAGACGGGTCATGCGTCATGATGTACACTTTCAAAATTTCACAAAGGGCAACAAAGTTGTCTTATCAAAAGGGCAAAGGGTGCTTTTAAACAAGGCAGGGTGCTGCAGAATAGGGGCAGGGAACCGCGCCCTACTATTTAGGACTAGCTGTAACACTGGTGTAGCACAAGTATAAAGAAATCCTAGGGACCTTATGATTTATTTTGCAATACCCAAAATTTGCTGTGTTAATAAAGTGAAATTTTAGTTAAACATATGTGGATGCAACATATTTCCTTATGTCACACACATGGTCATCAGTCACTAACATCACCAAACATTGTAATAATTGTTATAACTGAAAATGTCTGATTTACACATCTCCTTTGATTATGCAAGTTAACATAACAGATTGGCAATACAGGGTATTGTGTGTTGTTGAAAGCCCTAAAGTGGTGAAAACCTGTCATGAATAACTATTGGAACCCTCAACAAACTGCAACAAGAGGGCTATAATGGCCCTGGATCGCTTGTCAGAATTCATAGCACTTGACCTTTAACCCTGTGACATCAATATCTGTAGGGGTATCTACTGATCAAGTCAACCTTACTATCTAGGCCTGATGGTTCTCCAGTAATTTGTTACTGACCATAATAGATCTGACCTTGACCTTTGACCCAGTGACCTTAAAATCAAGAGGTCACCTGCTAGTTAAGACCAACCTGTCCATGAAGTATGCTCAATGGTTCTAGAGATATTGAACATAATAGGTTTAAACTTGTAAATCCATGGGCATGGTCAATTTTGACCCTCAGGGCATTATGTGAACAAGTTTTGTAGAGGACCATCAGACAATGCCATTTGCTCTGGGCCATGCAGTTTCAGACAAGAAGATTTTAAAAATTTATTCCTGTACATGTAACTATACAGACAAGCCAACCCCGAGGCATGGTAAATTTTGACCCCGGGGCATAGTTTGAACATCCAATTTAACATAACTATCTCATAGCAAACCTTGAATGTGGAGAAAGCATCTGATGCCACATCAAATGTGGACACTTCAACAAATCTGAAGAAGTCATAGAACTGTTCACTGTACAACATAATCTTTGCCAGCTGTTCACTCCTGCAACACTCTCGTAGCATATTCCCACAGTTCAGGGCTATCTCCTGGCTCTCATACCTGTGTAAAGGCAAGAAGGAAATTAGAAAACAAATGTATCTCAAATTTGATTATATGAACTTATTCTGACCTTATTTGCTCTTCCATTTATTCTGCCTGTTGCTACCTCCTTCTCTTTATTTTGCTGTACATCTGTCAGGGTTGTTGATTTAGTAATCATTTTGTTTTTTTTTACATTTTGTAGACAATAGCATTTCATGATAAGCCTACACAAATATGGTAGAGACAGCTACTCAATGCTACATACATGTACAAGATACCTTAGCATTGGGCCATACGATTTTGGATAAAACCATTCTTGAAGTTTTCCCTTGTTAGACATCAGTTGGTATGGTAACCATAGATTGGCATGAAATAAACTTTTCTTAACAACTTTGATACTGGGCTCCTCTGACAGTAAGCACTGCTGAAACTGGCGCAGTTATTCACATGTGATAGAATCTGTAGAGGGACAGACAACAAATATCCAACAATCCCAGCAGAGAACAAAATTTTTGCCTAATCATGAGCGACTAGACAATCTAATGCTCAAACACACACTGGATGTCCACTGTGAAAACTATGTCCATACTTGACAAAATTGCCACACTATGAATCAAATACTATAAATTGGTTAAATTTACAAAGGATTTAATTTTTTGCTATCTTTGCAAATTTCCCACTTCGTTTATGTAGAATTGCCGACACAGATTCAATTTACATAGAATTACAATGTACTATCAGAGAATTCTCTGATTAAGTTTGTCTGCTTAAAAATCCCAAAATCTTCGCCACAAGTTAATTACCAATTCACAACAAGTCTTACCCTCTCATTAATTCTAACACTATTTCTTGCTTGCCAACCATATGTTCTACAGTAGGATTCCTTGTACCGATCTGTCGTCGTAACAGATTGTTGAAAATCGTTGCAACATCTTTCCTCCCCTGTTAAAAAAGAGAAACCTACAATGATTATGAATGCTCATTTTTAAGAATTTTAAGTTGACTTAAAATCACTGTAACCTTGCATAGATTGCAGGCAATGGGATCAAGCCCTGCTATGAACCATGTTTCTTTATGTGAGAAAAATGGCAGTTTCTTACACAGGATAGGAGTTTAGTACTGATTTTTCCCAGGAACAATAGTTAGGTAAACTGGCTGTCTGTTAAAATGACCAAAATACAGTTGGAACATGCATTTAACTCCTACAACAATCTTAAGGTCAATCTATGACCTAGCAGCAGATCTTCCATGTTTGACAATTCTGCAAAACATGAAATGTGTAAGGTGAGCTAAAAATCGGATAAGCTAGAGTTGTGACAATGCACTCCTTCTCAATGGTCCCTATCTATGGGTGATATTAACTCAATCCTTTACACAGTGTTTAAGTTATGCTCCACACAAACATATTAAATAAACTAAAGGGTAATGATTGAACTAGATGTGTAGAACACTTGTGTTGCCCTCCTACGCTTTGTCAGACTAACCAATAATTTTGTGACAAAATCTAAGTACAAAAAGGGGCATAACTCTGTCAAATATGACCTTGACCTACAAAATTTGGCGGCATCATGACCCTTTTGTCATAAGCAATATAATTGTAAAGTTTGATGAGGAAGCCTTAAGAAATGGCAACGTTAAGTTTGTGTGGCGGACGGAAGGACGGACGGATGGATGGACAAAGCGATCCCTATGTATCGCCTTTTCTCTGAGAGGGCGACACAAAAATGGGAAACACTCAGTGACTGCACCCCCTTTTTATAGCTTCTATGAATTCCTATTACAGTGTGAAATATACTTAATTTCATACAAGTTCATAGTACAATGTATTCCATTCTCATCATCCAGAGCATTCATTATATAATTATGTTTGTCTGAAAGCTTGGCAAACCCCTGAAGTTTGAGGATGATAGTATTCCAATTATGCTCAAGTCTTGCCTAAACATGATAAAGGGAGATAACTCAAACATTGGGGAACTTTCGGTAATCTAGACTTTCAGTTCTTACTCTTAGTCACTACACCTCCTCTCAATGTCCTCTATCACTGTGTGAAGTATCAACTCAAACCCTTCAGGAGTTAGTTCCGGAAAAGAAATATCTGGATGGACAGACTGATAAAGCAGTAACTGTTGTGCCTGTCCTATCTTTGGGGAGCATAAACATACAAGAGGGCCATGATGGCCCAACATCGCTCACCTGAATACAAGTCTACTTGCCTGATGGTGTGGTCAAATTTGACCCAAGAGGCATGATTTGAACAAAGTAGGTGGAAGACCACAAGACAATGTTACATACCAAATAGGTTTTCCAATATATGTCTTTGTAAAACAAGTGACCCCCTGGAATGGGCCAATATTGACCCCAGGGGTATAATTTGAACAAACTTGGAAGCAGTCTACTAGGCAATGCTACATGCTAAATACCTAAGCTCAAGGCCCTGTGGTTTCAGGGAAGAATATTTTTAAAGTTTTTCCTGTATAAGCCTATGTAAAACCAAGTGACCCCCTGGATGTGTCAATTTTGACCTGGGGGTCAAAATTTTGGTAGAGGTCCACTAGACAATGCAACATGCTAAATATTTAAGCTCTAGGCCTTGCGGTTTCCGAGAAGATTTTTAAGGGTTTTCCTATTTGTTTCCATAGCAACCAGAGTTCTGCATGGAATGGAATTCTTTGAACAATTTGATAGTGCTTCATGCAAGGAACATTCCTGCATAGCTTCATCAATATTGGCCCAGTGGTTTCCGAGGAAATGTCGTTTGAAGGAAATGGTGGACAGACGGACGACGGCCAGAATGTGATCCTAATAGCTCACTCTGGTGCTTTGTGCCAGGTGAGCTAAC
Source organism: Saxidomus purpurata (assembly GCA_022818135.1). Classification (NCBI taxonomy): domain Eukaryota; kingdom Metazoa; phylum Mollusca; class Bivalvia; order Venerida; family Veneridae; genus Saxidomus; species Saxidomus purpurata. The sequence continues at coordinate 15,949,293 of JAFMSR010000015.1, forward strand.
AAAAAGTATATCAAACCTCGAAATCAATTTTTCCAAGATTCTGCACGAGGAAGAACAGCATGTTACAGTTGTACATTTCATGAGCTAGCAGCGCCACCTGCTCTGCTTGTGGTTCCTGGCTCTCTGTACCATACAGAACTGTCTTGATGGCAGTAAGGGCTTTGGAAACATCATCACTGGCCTGAAAACAAAGGAGCTTGGAGAATGATGGCAAAACAGTAAAAGAGGCGCATGTTACTTACTCGAGTATAATGGAACATTCCAATATAGATGTGAATCTATGCATGATGACTTGAAACTATTGAAAGGTATACACTGACAATCCATTGCAAATTAAGCATAATAGTCAGTAACTAAGAAGGATTTTTTTGCAATGTGAAAAACTTCCCCCACCCTTTGGCCCCTGAAATAAATGAGGAATTTTCAAATTCAATAAGGGATTTTCAATGTCAATGGGTATTTTTTAACAAAGAGACAATAGCACAAAATAAAACCCCAACATTTAGGCCAGTCTCTTTATTCTATGCAAAGGAAAATACATTGTTTACAGTACATTTTCCTGCATGCAAAGCTTAACCATGGCCATAACCTTAACCAATTTTGTATAAGTTTTCTTGAAAACATTATCTGTTTTTACATTTGAGTCATGAATACTTAGCCTGTAAACTGTTTCCATGTGGACAATCTCTTACCACTGTCACATTTCAATCTATTTATCTTATCTTCCTTAGCACTATCAATATATTCAACAAACCAAAACAGGAAATGGAAAAAAGATAAAAACATGTTACTATTTTCAGTGGTTACACTCTATAGTGGGCAAATTAAGCTTCATCTAGCTACAGCTACATTACCATCTGCATGACTGTAAATGTTATGATAATGCAATATTGCAATCAACTGCACAGTGCACACTCTATGGGAATATCAGCTATTTCATTTTTTTTATTAAATGCGCAAAACAACACAGCGTGCACACCTTTCCCACCTAGATCTGCATATCTATCCTATTTTCGAGTTTAACCAGGCAAGATCTTGTGGCCATATATACCTTATCTCCAAGTTTGAAAATTGCTGCTAAAGAAGTATGAAATTAATGTTAAAATGTTTTCAGTAATTGCACTACTGATGATGGACATTTATCCATGGCTCAGGTGAGCTAAAAATTAAAGACATTTTCTCTAAAACAGATTTTAAATCTGCTGAACTGAGCCCAAAGCTGAATAACTTACAAATCTATTTGTTACATCATAGATTAAAATAGATAGAATTTATGTCTTTACCAGGGATCAGGAAAACCGAAAATTTGCCGGTCTGGACCGATTTTCAACTTGCTGGACCGATTCACGTCACCAAAAGTTGTTTAAAAATCGGTCCGAGATTTTTTTTTAAAAAAGTCATAAAATCGCTTAAATATGACAAAAGGAGTTGCTTGTGTAATTACACATAGCATCTGTGTTATTAGCACCTATCCAATACCCCAACAAACGTGTCATGTTAATAACCCCACCGGTCTTTACCTAATTGCGTCGTCCCCCCCCCCCCCCGCTAACACGTTGATGAAAGGATTTTATTAATTTGTTTGCAGCTCCGATTGACTCTATCCGGACCGATTGTCTTTAGGCGCTAATCATTACCTACACTTTGCCAACATTACTGGTCATTATGATTTAATTAAAACGATTTCGTCACGTGTACTTTTGACCGGTAAGAAAACAGTTGAAAGAAATTATTAAAAGATAAAACCGAAGAGTTAATTTTTATTACTCAAATAGGCTGGCTATATAATGTATCATGTTCGGGCATTCAATGCCTTTCGATTTATTGTTGAAATGGCACAACGCCACATATTTGCGATGTTCAAAAAATCAAATGACCGAAATGGCAAACCGGCTTATGATAATCGGGAGAATAATAACGAAACAAATAACCGGACGGGCAACCGTAGTAAATGCTTCCAAGTCGGAAGGGGAAGCCGAAAGATAATGTTAATCGGTCTGGCAACCCGAGAGGCATAAAAAAATTATTCAAAACGAAACCAGACGACAAAAATTATATTGCCTATACCTGACACATGGATTATTACAAAACTTTGTGGGGGTGACTTTGAACGTAATCAGTTCTAATCGAAATTGAACACACTTTCAATGATAAAATCGCATGGAAATTATCATATTTATTTATGAAAACTGGCTCGATATTTACCTAATTACTTAGAAATTCCGTTTCTTATTCCTTTATGGCGAAAATTATGTAAAGTTTATCCCTTAGAAAATGGAACGCTCCACAGTGAACGGCGCATTTATTTTATCTCTTGAGATTTACTAATCAATAATGAAAGTTTCGGTTTTGGAAACATTTTGGAATCCAAAGGAGGAAACCAAATACTTTAACCGTTCCATGATCATGCACAACAATGGAAAGATGGTTGAAAAATGTATAAATCGCGTACAAATTTTTCATTTTTTTTTTTTTACGTTTTTGTAACTTTTTTTTTCGGGAGGGGGGTGGGGGGGGGGGTTGACGATGTTCCCTCGACTTGTCCGGACCGATTGAGATTTCAAAATTTCCTGATCCCTGGTCTTTACCTAAACTGATAAAAAATGTATGTTGGAATTGCTTATTTCAGCGACATGAAACGAGTCCAAGATCGGAACCTGCATTTTTTATCCTAAAAAACCTCCAAGTAAATATTACTAATTTGCAATTTAACATCCTATCATGTTTCACAACTCTTATAGTAATGTTAGCCAATGAAACATGCTTAAGCGTAAAATAATTTCTCACTTTTACAAATTACATAGAACATGTAGAACTACAAAGTACCTGTTAATATTTAAACTTAACCCTGCAATAAAACAAAACACTTACCTTATCTATTTTTTTCTCCCCCGTCTCACGAGTAAGGGCAACAAGACTTTCCCTTAGCGCCTTCACAAGATCCTGTGGACTTTTCTGTGCTTTTCCAAACAGAGGCATTTCTTCTAAAAGGGCTACCACCAACTACAAGGAGAGTTCTCTATCTAATGTAAAAAGGAACATATTAAATATCTGAAATTTATTTTGCAAGTATATACTAAGGCTTAAGCTAAGTTATGTTGCTTCAAACTTGCTTGTTTCCGACTCAAGATTCAAAACTAGAGTGTTACATACATGTATTATCAAAGTAGAACAATAAAAATACAACTGTCTGCCTCCGTGGTCGAGTGAGGAGTCACTGACTTGAAATCATTGTAGCCTGCAGCTTTTGTCATGGTGGACTAGTCTGTCCACCTATAAACTTTTTCTTGATAAACTCTACAGGTCACAATTTCCTTTTGACATTCATGAAACTTGCCTTGCAAGTTGCCTTTAACCTGTAGACAATCTTTTTCTGCTCAATATCCTGAGATCTATTTACCCCAGTTTTCAAACTGGTCTTAAGTAATGAACTTCAAAAATCATTTCCATTCAATATTTTGAGGGCATATTTAAATTATCAACAACATTATCTACACATTTCATAGGAAGATTGCTCTTACTGAGTTGATACTGACTGTTTTGGGGTCAGTGGGTCAACGTCACACTGTAACATAGATTATGTAGTCTTTTCCTCGATAACATTCCTAAAGATTTTCACAAAACTTACTCAGAAGAGTCCAGTCAGTGCAGTAGAGCAATACCGGCCCTCAAGGGCCACTTGTTTACTTTTTTGGATAAGTCTCCATTGGTTGATCAAACAAGAGCTGTCAGTAGGACAGCCCGCTCGACTTTTTTAGTGCTTGCCAATAAAACAAAACTTTGACAGTTAAGGACACACAAGACTTTAACTAGGTATTTCTAAGTACAAATCAAGAAACATTTTCATAGAGTTATCTTCTCTTGCTTACAGACAGGTCTCATGATGGTACATAAGTACTCCAACTTTCAAAGTAATATATCAAATGGTTAAGTCAACAACTGGGCAAGAATGAAAATTTTAACTGAGTTTCTAAGTCAACAAGAGCTGTCAGTAAGTAGGACAGCGCAATCGACTTTTTAATGCTTGCCTATAAAACAAAACTTTGACAGTTAAGGGCACACAAGACTTTAACTAGGAATTTCTAAGTACAAATCAAGAAACATTTTCACAGAGTTATCTTCTCTAGCCTACAGATAGGTCTCATGATGGTACATAAGTACTCCAACTTTCAAAGCAATATCTCAAATGGTTAAGTCAACAAGTGGACAAGAATGAAATGTGTCATGATGGTAAACAAGTATGGTTAGTTTCAAAGCAATACCTCTAATGGTTTTGAAATAAAGTGAGGTGGTACGAAAAACTTAACCAAGCTCAATGTACTTTCTAAGTCAAAAAAGGGCCATAATTATGTCAAAAACCTTGACAGAGTTATGTACTCTTGTCTGTAGATGGAGGTTATGATGGTAAACAAGTATGGTAAGTTTCAAAGCCATACCTCTAATACTTTTGAAATAAAGTGGGGTGGTACGAAAAACTTAACCAAGGTGTGACACCAACGCCGACGCAAGTAGGATAGCTCCCCTTTTCTTCGAAAAGTCGAGCTAAAAAGGGTCATAATTCAAATAAAATCCATGACAGAATTACCTTCTCCTGCCAATGTTTGGGGATCATGATGGTAAACAAGTATTCCAACTTTCAAATTAATATCTCAAACAGTTTAGTCAAAAAGTGGACTGGTACTAAAAACTTAACCAAGATTCTAAGTCAATAAAGAGCCTTAATTTTTAAAACCACTTCCTGACAGAGTTACCTTCTCTTGCCTACAGATGGGGGTAATGATGTAAACAAGCATTCAAAGTTTCAAAGCAATATCTCAAAGGGTTAAGACAATAAGTGGATTTTACCCATATTCAATGTATTTTCTAAGTAAAAAAGGGGCATAATTCTGTCAAAAACCTTGACAGAGTTATGTACTCTTGTCTGTTGTTGTAGGTCATGATGGTAAACAAGTATGGTTAGTTTCAAAGCAATACCTCTAATGGTTTTGAAATAAAGTGAGGTGCAGCAAAAACTTCACCAAGCTTATTACACTTTCTAAGTCAAAAAAGGGCCATAATTCTGTCAAAAACCTTGACAGAGTTAATGTACTCTTGTCTGTAAATGGAGGTTATGATGGTTAACAAGTATGGTAAGTTTCAAAGCCATACCTCTAATACTTTTGAAATAAAGTGGGGTGGTACGAAAAACTTAACCAAGGTGTGACACCAACACCAGACAGGGCATAGGATAGCTCCCCTTTTCTTCGAAAAGTCGACATAAAAAATCGCTATGTTGTCTCGCCGCTTTTAATTGGCTTACCGTTTTTAACTGACCAATGAAAGCTGATTTAACAAACAGTATCGAGTAGGCGGTGCAGTATCGAGAGTGACACTCAAAAGCATTGTCAGTGTTTACGAAAAATATAAAGCAACTTTGTTTTCGCTTTTCTATGCGATCACAGCGAAATGGCCGGGGATACAGCGACGATTTTGCCCACGTCGCCCTCAGACATGATCCCCGATCAGTACCCGGATGTGTGAAGAGGATAATAGCTGTCAACTTTTTCGTATGAATCTGTGTATTTTTGTTTTTGACATGGAATTCCAGTGAAATTGTACAATTTTCTAAGTGTCTTGTAGCAAAAGATGCTGATTTAATCCATTCCTAGAACCCACAAGTAACAGCTTGGGTGCATAAATATGTCAAGAAATAAAAAGGGCACTAAAACAGAATGAACGAAAAAAAAATCAAAAGGGGAACTCTTTTATCGGTAGGGTCTTTCATAACCATATAAAATAAAATTGCAATGTTCAACACAGTATGCTGTAATTTATTGGCTTGGGCAACGTTAAATTTGGATGTTTCACACGAAATTCCACACACATTTCAATAGATTTTCACAAAAAGTGGGCTGGGCCAGATTTAACAGGAAAAAAAGTCCAATCTATGGAATAAATTGCCATTAAAATCTGAAACTAACCTAGAAGAATTCGGACAAGACACTTGGTCTTACTAAACTTGTATCACTCAGTTCGTTTTCCCATGAATTGTTAGTACAAGTGCAATAAAAATCTGCTGCTCAACAGTTGACCGATTTTAACTTTTTTTCACAGGAAGTGACGACTGGATGGGATATACTTTTACGAATAAAACTTTTGCGTTGTTGTCGTCGCACAATAACGCCGATCCACCAATAAGTTATTCAATATAGAGACAATGAATTCTTTCATTTAACTATTATAGCAAATATTCTGAAGACGTGAAAAATGGCAATGTCTTGCTCCATTGAAGCTCAAGCAATGGCGGCATCTTTATGTAATACAGTTAAAGAAAAGACTGGGTCGGATAAAGTATGTTTTCTTAAACATCTGTTTTACATATAAAAGTATAATAAATGTTGTTGATTCGTATGAACACTAAAGAACTACAGACTGCATCTACCGTAGTCTTCGATCAAATTTATAAAAGCATCTAGGAAGTGGCTAAGTAGTCAGTATCTATCACTGTTACGACTGATTTCTCTTGTTAATGTTATGTGATACAAAGATATCTCTCAGCGTGAAATAAACGGGGTGTTTCTATTATAACGAAAATTATCTCTTTTTGGAATAAACAGCAAAATGGCTTGCAGTATCTATTTTCTAACCGTGTTCGAGCGACTGACGTCAACAGTTTCTCTGTCAAATTTGCAATTCAGTCCAGCGAATAGCATTCGATATTTTTCAAAATCATGGTTAATGCAAACATATGAAAAAAGTTCAAGTACACATAATAGGAAACGATACATCCTAGATAATAACGGATGTATTGTACAAATAAAAAAGACCAAATATTAAAAACTATTTACATAAAGTAGGTGTCTGCTACCCGATAACAGAAAGCAGGCTATGGGTTTTAAATTTTAATTAAATTTTATATTTAAACCAAGATTCTGTTCCTAAAGAAACTGCATCAAAAGGTAGGCAGTTCCAAGGTGGTATGATTCTTCAAAAAATAAGAATTTATATGTATCCGAGTACGCCAAGGAGTGCCGGAAGTTGCTCATACTCCTTTTACCGGATCGCAACTCTGTAGAGAAATGAGTAGTAGAGTCCTTCAAAGTATTGTCCCTTGTACAACATAAACTTTTCAATTCAGAATACTGTTCATGCACTGATATAGAACACTTCCCATAGCACGGCGGGTTTCGGATCAGCGATCACGCAGGAATGATTTGATATATGGGTTTAACTACATTTTCATGGGAGAAAGGTCTGGGTTGTAGGATGGGTGTAACAAAACTTCCAAATATACTTCTTTGGCTACCGGGTGCATTATCATGGAGCAATTTTACCCCCTCTTAGTGTCACCAGCTGAGGGATTCAACCTACATATACCCCGTGTATCTTTAGATGAATGTAAAACCCGATACGTCACTTATCTCGTGCATATTGTTGTACTTTGCCGTGATTTGACAGTGGCAATGTCTTTGCCAGAGGCTAGTTAATTAATACTAATTCATTTTAGCTCGATTGTGAAGAAAGCTTGGAGCTTATCGAGACACTCTCGAATCCGCTTCCTGGTAAAACCAGTACTGGTGTCATATGAGGAGGTACGGTCGTGACCTTAGTGGGGCTCGAACCTGCAACCTCCGGGATGAGCGACATACAGAGGTTGCTGATATTGGTCAATCTGGACGGTGCTCATCTTTGTTTGACCTTCTTTAAAGAGATTTACCCATTTAGCTACTGCGTGTGTGATATGAAATGATAGTCTTTTGATTAACAGTGTCTTAATCAGCTTTAATTTCTGACGTGCGTTCATCAAGTAAACCGTAAATTTTACAATCATTTAATTTTCAATTACGTGAATGCTATATGAAATACCTAAGTGTTTTAAACCACATTGTAAATCATTCTGGCACTTTGAAATAATGCAATAATTAGTCAGTCGTGTAGCAACTTTATGATTTGCTGATTTCTACCATTTTGTTCTGGTGTGTTGGTGCGTTTGAAGGGCCCTTATACCCCAGAACGAAATGGCAGAAATCAGCCACCATATAAATTCAATAAGCTATACATGTATTTCCACTTTACTGGACTGCTGTCTTTACTTGGTAGAGCTTAATGCAAGGAACATCCCTGCCAAGTTTCATCTACATTGGTCCAGTGGTTTCAGAGGAGATGTCGTTTGAAGCAAAATGTAAACGAACGACGGACAAACATCCATCCTAATAAACGCATAAACCTCTACCGTGACGGGCTTTCTCCTTACTGTACTTTTCCAATTGTTTAAATTGAAAGACTCATATCTGCCATCTTTTTCTCAAATAAAGAGAAAGATATAACATAGAAATACAGATACAGTAAACAATATTCATATCAGAGTGCTGCATTGCAGTTGATATGTTTAGAAATAGACACTTTAAAGGGGGAAGTAAACTATCTACCATCGAAGGGCAGGTGAATTTTACTTGAACATGAATTTATTTTAGCTCGATTGTAAAGAAAGTTTTAAGCTTATCTAGTCACTCTCGAATCCGCTTCGTGGAAAAAATCAGTACTGGTATCATATCAGGAGGCACGGTCGTGTCTCCAGTGGGGCTCGAACCCGCAACCTTCGGGATGAGAGACAGACACCTTAACCTCTACATCACCGCTTCCCTTGAACATGTTGCACGGGTCTTTTTATATTTTTCAGGTTCTGGTCATTTTTGTGCTTATATTTTTTTAAAGGAAACTGCAGCATACCTTTAGACTTGTTTTAGCTTTCTCAGCAGACATAATCACGTGCTGCATGGTTTTATTTCTTTTAAAAAAAATAAAATGCTTAACAACGTTTGCCCAAACAAGATTATTTTGTTGAGAACATGACACGTTTTGTCATGATTAAATTAGTTGTAAATCACGGGAAAAGAAGATAAAAAAAATCCCGCCATGATAATAAATCAAAAACAGTTACGTTGAAGTCACTGGCTATCCTTACATAGACGTAAAGTCCGAGCGATTGCTCCCCGACTAATTTTGTCACGTGGTGCGATTACGGACGCGAGCCGAGAGACAGCGAGTCTCACGACCATTGTGTACGATAGCTAGTTTGATACAAACTTGATTCACTTGAGGGAGGAGCCAGTCTTTTGCTTTCTTTATAAACCTATAGACAAATATCTTCGAAAAGTTTATATACGTGAAATTCTTACTTTACTTTGGATATATCCACATATCTACTATCTGTGAAATTTTATTCGCGATTGTAAACTCTCATGTAACACTCTCTTAAAGTTAAACTGAGTGAAATAGTGTAGTAAAATAACAATTTCTATTAAAATCATAACCGCTAATAAAAAGTAGATATTAGTTCATTAATTTGTTAATGATTATAATATCGAATTTAAGACTGTGAAATTGGGTATGAATTAAACTTAATAAAAAATGATGCAAAAGAAATTACGATGAAAATGGTTTGACGGATGATAACGATATTTTGTCTGTTGGTATTATTACATGTTAACAGCAGACGACAACGTGATCAATTTGATTGGAAAGTTTGTCTGAAATTTGTAATTGAGTAATTAGTGCTAAATTAGAAACAGAGTATTGTTTGTCTATTCCAGACGTGTGAAAAATACGGTTGAACTGTTTCTTTTCACTCAAATCGTTTATACGAAGTTGTAAACAAGTGTACTGTAGTATGTAAAAAAAATATATAACAGAATTGTCCAGAAATAGACGTTTACTATAAAGGCAAATATATGCAAAAAGGGTTACAAACCGGATATTTACATAGAGAAGATGAAATTTTGATAAATATATGGATGGAGTTTATCGAAAATTTTCACGTGCTAAAGGGAAGCTGACAAAATTATGTCAAAACATTGACTTACACGTGCCTTTTTGAAATGATGAACAGAATAGTGCTTTCATTTTATATATTTCTAACAATGATGTGTGTTCTGGTAGGTAAGTACAATTTAAATACTTTCTCTTTCTATCATTTAACGCACATACAATTGGATGTTAAAATCTATTTATGACATGGGGAAGTTGAAGATTTTTGCATCAGAGTGACTGACTTAAGATTGTTATTTCTGCGGTCGTGTCCCCCCGTTCTGTTCTGTCTTACACTTTAATGTTCAATTAAAATGTATACCACTTTTATGTCTCTTCCACCAAATGAAGGAACCAAAATTTCGACATACCACTCGAAATTTCATTAATCGGCTGATGTTACAGACCCTCTGCAAAATAGTTTCCGGACAAAATTGACAACTGCATGAATTGTGATAAATACTGGACAGTGCGGTAAGACATCGTGCGTGCGAGTACGAAAGGAGTCTGCATCACGTGACAGGGGCAAAAGTGTAAATACGAATCGTACAGAAAGAAGCAAATCAGGATTTCTTTCTTTAGCCTTCGTGTATGTTAACGAGTCTCGTGTCCAGACCGGACTATGTGCGGGATGTAACTTCTTCCATGTCATACGGATACAAGGGAATCCGGATACCAGACCCTAGCTCTTTACTAATATACCCCTTGGTTCTTTGATGTGCCCGTTGTATAGCAACGATGTTACCTCTTAGATGCTAACCAGTTCATCTATATATACAGATGGGAAACACTGAAAAGCGTGTGTCCCGACTGGTATTCGAAACGAGGACCTCCGGATCGGCAGTCCACATCGTTAATGACTTGACCACCGCGCCACCCTTATTACTGACGTTTTCTGCAGTAACCCCATTTTACTGAGCCAGTTTTACAATACTATTAAACTAATTTGCGGCAAATTACAAAAAAAAAACACCAGTAATTACTGACTTAAGCCGTCATCTAAAAGTTTTTAAAAACCAATAATTTGAGTCAGACCAGTATCTAGTCGTTTTGTTGTATTTTGCCAAAAACATGTAATTAGCAATTTACATTTCGGCGCCTAGAAATGGACATTTAATATACGTTGGTGTCGAAAATACCTCTTTACTTTAATTAAGTTCAAACGTAAAGCCACCTTTTCTCAATTCACCTGGGTGAAAAAAGCATCTAAATAATTGCATTTATCAGTTAAACGGATTTAAATGCAAATAGCTGAGACGAATTGCGCTAACTGGGCTGGCCTTGGGTCTCCTCTTAGATTTAAACAGCTTTAATTATTAAGAGGATCTTCTTTGTAGAATTATGATAGACTGTGACAGGTTTGTGATCTTTTTAATGATCCTGAATGACCATGACTTTCTTTGATTTTCACTGAGGTGCCAGTCTACTGTTTTCAGTCGTCTCTATCGTTGAAATATACCAGATAATCCATATGCCTAATGCCCGCCTAGAAGTGGTTAGCCTTAGGTTTCGGGGGATAGTGCGAGACTATACAAACCTTGTCCCGGTTTCCAGAGACACTCATTTGCTCATTCACATAACCGATATACAGCACCGATATACAGGATCGCGGTTTCAGGCCGGTCTCATCCGAAAGGGCATCAGGTATGTTAGTGGGAAGGCGGAGGATCGAACCTGCGATCTCTGGATTACCAGGCAAGTGCATTACCACTAGACCACGGATCCGCTCCCGATAAGCTGACTTTCAAAACAACATAGAAAAATTAAACACTGCCTGAACATTTGGAATGGTGGGCGTTTGAAATAATGATGGCTGAAAACATCTGAATTCTGTCATCAACTTTCTCTGGTCCTGGATCATATCTAATCAAGGGGTAGGTTCCACAATTGAACGACGCAACTTACAGATTCTACGTATTACGTCATATTTATATTCTGTGTTCGCAAAAAATACTAAGGAACGTAGAAAAAAATAGGTCAGTGGAATGATTTCTTTTTGATGACATTGTTTTATTCCCTCAAGTTTAAAGGTAACGGAAATTTTACAACTTTTTTACTTCCACATGCTCGGGTGAAAAGAAGTGTATTACTGAACGAAATTGCACACAACAATCCACCAAAGCATGCATCATTGAATAAACTTTGTTTGTTTATATGATTGCATCTTAAATGTAATTTGTTAGTCCTTTTTCTTAAGATTTATTTGAAATAATTTGGAATTAAGGTTTATTGTTTAACTTGTATAAAATGTTGGCAGCTAACGCGTTGCGGGTGCCTCTGTGATTACAAGCCTTAGCAATGATATCGGTAAAGTACGGAAGGCATACTTACCTATATAATCGATATTGATTGTCAGACTTCGCTTATAGAGAAGGTATGTCTTAATACTTGAATGTTGTCAGAGGATTTGTGTGGAGATAGCATCACTTAATTGTGTAACAGAATTTGCGTTTCGGTTATAAACCATTACGTCTCGTGCAGATGCGTGTGCAAAGGTACGTCACAGACGTAACAACGTAGTCAGAGCAAATGTAAGTCGTAAAGGCATTAGTTTGTCGCGTGGATGAAGTTTCGAAAGCTAGAAGAAAAAAGAGATAAAGGAATAAAACAATATTTCAGATCTAAGGTTTAAACAGCACTATATACAGGTTGGTTGCACCATGACAGTGCGAATCTATCGCCCGAGTCAGCGCCAAGGTGCTGGCAAAGCCTTCCCACGGCCTTGGGTCTACGTTGGTAAATCAAAACAGTAATAAAGATTCCAAGATTACATTTGCAAAATTCAAACACGTGTGGTATAATAATTATCAACTTTAGTTTTCTAAAATTACCATTAAAATGTTGAAATCGAAAAGACCGAATTTTCGTATTTGTTTTATTGCGTTCGATAATTATCCTGAGAAAGGAGATCAAAGGGCCCGGTTATCTTCTCCTATAACTTGTAACACGCAATTATAAGTCCGACTGTTTGTCGTTTTGAACTTGTAAACGACGTCATAGGACAGTTATGTTTACCACAACTGAAAAGATGAAATGCATGTTTGAATAAAAACGAATAGCCCTAGACTGCGTACGCGTGTTTGCGCTTTTATTTATTGATCACCAACGAAATTACAGACAAAAGTTTTGTTATGATTTTAAAGTTCCAGTTTCAGAGATTCCTTATCTCGTTTTTTGTGCGTAAAAACCCTGGTTTGCTCCTAGGCTTTTAATTTTATTCGATCCTTCTAGATACTCGGTAACCAAAATCAATGGCTAGAGCTTGCAATCTGAAACTTACAGTCCAGTATCCTTCCAGGTGGTAAGAAGATCGTTTCAGTTACTAAGGACCTTAAAATGGTCTGTGACAATACTCCTACCCCGAAAATTCAGCGGAATCTGACATCGCTTTTCCTTAGAGTGAAACCTGTGTTAAAGACCACCTCTGAATAAAGACCATCTGCGAATACAGGCCAGCAGGGAGTATAAAGATCACATGCAAATAAAGATCACATTTGTTGCTTCCCAACAGTGGTCTTTATTCTCATGGTTTGACTGTATACGTAAAAGATTTGTACCAACCTGTTCCTCTTTCTCCGCGGTCGAAACAAAAAATAAAATAAAAAGGGAAGTTGATATGCAGAGGTCAGTGTTTACAACAAGGACAGCAAACACCATTTTCCTCACATTCGTTTGAAAATGAAGGATGCGTCTGTCTGTCCATCTGTAGAGCAAATGGCTTCTAGTCAATAATGAAATAACGGTTGTGTCTCTGACCTTCAAAGATAGTAGGATAGTTGAACACACCAGTGCCTGGGTGAATATTCACTAGGGCAAAGGTCAATGTCAAACTAACGATAACATTCAAAAATACAGTACTAGGTGTTTGTCCTGGGTAACGGATAAACAAAGCATCGTTGGCTGTAGTTGCTTTATACTGGATTAAACGTCAAGATCTTCGAGGAAGTATCAGTGTATCAGTTATAAAGCACATGTACGTCATAATCTGTCTTATTTAATATCAAAGAAAACTTTAAATTCGATCACAGGCTTACGTGTACCTTAATGATCTTTAATGACCTACTCATGACAACATCTTGACTTGTAATTATCATCAATCCTTAAACATAATCTCAACAATGTTTACATGTGTGCGCGCTTCAAATAAGTTAAAAGAAGACCTACAGAAAGAGTCAAGCAGTAGATACACTTATAGATTGATGGCGAAGAGTGTCTCAAAAAGGTCTTAAAACAACTTATGATCTGAAGATGTAAGTTTGAGATAACCCCGGATTACGTGCCGCCAGGAGCAGAAAACAGTCTGATTTTTGAAGACTCACCTAACTGAACTTGGCTCATTCACTCTGCTAAAACTGTCAATTTAAAGCACCATAAAAGAATGGATGGAAAAATGTATAAATTGTTTTATTAGTTTACTTTAAGGATGCGTATATTGTTAGCATATTGTTAATTGGTTCTTTGACTTACTCACACATACCTTACGATACCTTACATCAGAAAGGGACGCGGATTTAAAGTTATTTTTATTTTACAACAATTGCATTTGCAAGTTCTATAACTTAGCTCGTCGACTGGGAGCGAATAGTTTTAAAGCACGGCCTATTTATGCAAATATGAAAAAGGATGCATTAAAGTGTCATAACGATGAATTCAAAAGATATTCGTAAAATGTTAGACTATTCCCGTAATCGTGACTCCAAAACTACTGGATGTTTTTCAAACTGCAGTCTAATCCGTTTAACAAATTATTTAAGTACGAAAACCTTAATCCGTACCGTGTAACGCGCGAATCCCCTTCCCACAATGCACAGTAAAAGTGGCGTGGAGCGCAGAACACGACCGTGAAATTGCTCTGCCAAAAGATGGCGCTCGCAAGTAAACAGCGACCAAGAGTAAGGCGGAGACTCGTTTAAAGAATTCTAAAGTCACAAAAAACATGGGCAATCTTATTATAATTGCCTTTTTATGTTGACGAATCCCATGACTCCAGTGATATCGAAGGCGCGTCACCGCAGGGGGTCTGTCGTTCCCATTGCCAACAGGCGGGTTCGACCTGTTAGTTGAACAAGGAAAACGCAGCAAACCGGCGTCTTCGGTGAAAAGCGCACTTAAATGAGAAAACCTAATTTCTATACAGGTCAATTAATCACTCATTGACGTCTCATTAGTGTATTTTAATGCAGTGCACCGACATTTTTTTCGAAAATCACACATGGAGTGCTTATTTTCATTAAAAAATTCATTACATTTTGATAAGTTTAAGTATTAAAAGATGAATGCCATTTGTTGAGCATTTTTGAAATGAAAAGGTTTGTCTTGTAAAATGTATCATATTTTAATTGCAAAATGTATACATGTACATATATATAACGACTCTGTCATTTTCCCAAATTGCAATCTGAACAGATTGCCCGAGCAAAACATATAATGAAATAGCCGCACTACCGTCACGACCATTTTCAGCCTTAAAGTGTCTTAGGTTACGGGACACGGGAACACCAAACAAACAAGAAACTACAAGTGAGAAAATGTTTTAAAAAATGCATGTTACATAAATCTACCCGAAGTCGACGTGCGGCGTACAGTTTTCTTCGCCTGACAAGATTTATAAACAATTAATATTTTTATCGGCTGGGTTATCATACTTTACATCTTCAAATATGAGAATATCGAGCCATTTAACTGTCTCATACAAGGGTATGCTCAAAACCGTTGGCTCCAATATTATACCCCGGAACGATGTTATCAATGTTTCCCCCCGTTTAAGTCACGGGTAGCCGTATCTAAACGGCTTGTAAACATGAATAATGACTACCCATAAAAAGGAAAATATAAAAGAAATATTTAGAATTAAAATGCAAGAAACTTGAAACATTCACTACCTTTCTTTCTACCTTGACACTGTAAAAGCAGATTTTGTCCGATTTCTTCCAGATTTTGATTGAAACCCAAGGAATCCTGTTGCACGCCTGATGGGTTCGAACTCTACCGGCGCAAAAGGCAGTCCCTTACGCGAACATTATCTGTATAATCTGTTAATATATAACTGAAAAATACTGATTTTAAACCTTGTCGTTAAATAATGTAGACAATATCTGCCTTATCGAAATGAGAAAAGAAAATTGTGCAGTGAATGTTTCAGGATATCATCAGACTGCTATACGATTACGAGAGGGTATCGTCTGCCTTTAACCAGTTCAGCTTGTCTTCAAAACTTCATTCGGACTTGGTCTCCTATAGCAAGTGTTTATGTTTTAAAATCGGGAAGTCTCCATGTTTTATAAGTGCAAAAACTTAAAGGGGTAACTGGACTATATAAACCACTAGATGGCGCTGGGGCAGGTTTTTCAATAATTTCAAACATGTTTCACATCAGAGACCCTTTTTTTAAAATTTTGACAAAATTACAGAACTGTTTCCTTTGAAATTTGTTACAAAGGTAAACTGTGCCATTTCATAACGTTCATCCAAAAATCTTAATGATATATAGTTCTAAAAGTGACTTTTGAGAACAAAAATCAACCTGTCAAGCAGACGATCTCAGATTTGAATTTCCCGGGAGGCGTGGCTAATTGCTGATAAACTCTGTGTTTTGTAAACAAAGGCCACGTGGTGATGTTTATACACTTGAGAGTAGTGGCATGCATTACAGAACAAAAACAGTTTACTAACCTTTGATGAAAGTTTATTTCCATAAAATGAGAATATCCTTCATTAAAATGAATCATTAAGGTAATCAAGACCTAAATAAGTAAGTTAAAAGTTAGCGAACATGTAACGTAAACATATGTTTTTGTGCGAAATCTATTCAAGTTGCCATAAGTTTTTCAAGAAGTCAGTATTGAACTTTTTGAATTTTGGTATAAATGTCTAACTTGCAAAAGTACACAGCAGGACACAACTTCACTTGCGGTTCAATATGTTTTGTTCTTCCCCATTCATCTATACTGTACTCCAAAAGCCCATTCTGACTATAGTATAGTTCAGTATTTTCTATAATAATGTTTTGTTGTATGATACTATTTCCTGGTTCAGGTAGTCTTCCATTTCTTGGTCAAGCCCGTGGGTATGCAGATATATAACATAAGGCAAACCATAAACAGTGTCGGTATAAATTAAAAATGTTTATGTGACTTAGACGAAGAATCCTCCTACTAAACCACTGCAAGGATCGCAACTGCAGGTTCAGTAAATATTATCCTGGCTCGTTATATATTATGATCCATTATTATCCAAGAATGAGGCTTTAGATTGATTTTACTATTGACTTTAATAATTTCTCCATTTTATTTTTTCCTTGATGGTCTACAATTTACATAATCCCATGTTATCATCACTATGAACTTTTTAAATCCCTGTCAGGAACATTAAACCTAACACAAATAGCTCCATTTACTCTCTTGATATAAACAATACATGTCTTTTTTCTTATGCACTTTTTTCTGCAATGCTTTTATTAAAATATAAACTTTTACTCTTCATCAACTACATGCATATACATTGTGTTTTGAACTGCTGTGATAATTTCCCTCCTTTTTCTGACACATGTATCAGTTTCATGTCTGGAATTTTTGTCCTTCAAAAATACACAAAACAGACCTGCATGCCGATGGCATATAATTACCAATTAATTTTGTGACTCTATCTTAATTGGGTGCTGACATATTCATTTTACCACAATGTATTTATATTGTAGGAAATTACACAAAATCAGGCCTTGTGCAAAATTTGACTCTATGAGTTAGGTGTGAAACATAGTATTTATCTTTAAATTTTCTAAAAATGGAGAATATGAATGAATATCATGGGATAAAAAGAAAGTGAGAAGAAATGATTCAGGAAGTGGATAAATTTTCATCTGATTCCGAAATGCTCATAGATACAAAATACATGAAACGTAAAGAAGCCCCTAGTCAGCTCAAGAGCTAAAATCGTCTGCTTGCTAGTGTGATTCATTCACTCTAGTAACCTCCTCTAGTTTAATTGACAGGTAGTTTTAGAGGTATCAAGTTACAGCTGCATACAACAAAATACTCGCTGGTATACCAGCGAGAGTTGCCCCTTTAAGTCATTTAAATATCAACCGTATTGGATAATGTTGATACATTGTATTAATGGCGCCTTACATCTTTACAGTAACTATGAAGTTAAAATTACTTCAATAAAGGCATCGTTTAAATGAAAAAAGGATCATGCTAAACCAATGAAACTATGATTAGAATGAAAAGACGTGTCACACTCAGAAAGTATATAGCGGTATTTAAAAGTGATATGCATATTAAAGTCCCAGGATCACTTTTAACTTACCGATATTGTAAAATAAAAATACTGATAGGATAATGATAGAACCATGTTCTATTCACTCTAAAACAGTGTTGACATATTCGTTTCGTTTATATTCAAGTCGAAAAAGATTTTTTATCTTTCTTATTTTTTGCAATATCAGTGATAATATACTGCACTTTTTTCTGACATGTATATTCCGAACATGCATATGGATTTAAAAAGTAAAGTAAAGTATGTTTTTGGTACAAAAAAGGTTTTTTCCGCCGGTAGGACAATCATCTTCCTTGGTAGAATAAGAGCTACTTGTGTAATTGTGGTCCTGGGACTTAAAGCGGAAGGAGAAATAGTGACTATTTCTATCACTGATTCCTACATACAATTTATCTCGAAGGTCGCTTTGGTCTTTCCTCGCTGCTCTCCCAAGAAAGTCCACGACAAAGAATTGCAGAAAAGACAAACAATAAAAGAAGCGCAGTAATATTTTTACCGCTAAGTAAATTTAGCGAGTCAATGTGTGTGACGGTGAATTGGTTATTGTCCTCCTGGCGGAATCTCCTCATTTTCACTAAACACAAAGTCATACGATTAACTTTAAATGTTAAAACTCATTAAAACTCATTTTCTTTTGGTTAATTGCTGTTTATTTTGCACCCTACAAGGCGAGCAACGTTAAAGATTACTTTTCACAATACGTTTTAATTCAAAGTCCGTTTCTCTTTCATTTCACATAATAGGAAGCGCCACCTAGATTCTCGTCTGCTAAACTAATTTGACGAGAGCTCGAGTCTGCGGCAGTAAATGAGAATCGCCCAATGGGTCGGCTTGGACAATACTTAATGTATCATTATTCAAGATAACCACCCGTATTTAATATACGATCTTTACAAAACTTTGTTTAAAGGACACAGACTATTCAGCGTACGTATTTCAAAGTAGGGGAAATGAAGTTTTAATTAGACGTCAGATTTATGTTCAAATATAGACTTGAAACCGACTATCCTTGATTATAGGGGAGACAGAGACTGTTTCGAAAGAAATGAAAATCAAATCATGACTAGGCAAAACGCAACTAGTGTAGTTATATTTACGTATAGACGGTAGTTTATTGCCGTAACAAAATGTTTTTTTTTCCAGCAGGATTTGTTTTCGCCTTAAAGGAGAGCTGACACCTAGCTAGTTTAAATGACTATACATCAACCTTGCGTGTCTGCCGTAGTAACACCTTGATTTGATAAAAGACCCGTAGGGTCTCCGTTTAGCTTAGTTCGATTGTCAGACCGGCTGTGTTTGATTGTCCAACCGGAGTCGTTCGAACACCTGGGAATATGTTCAAACACTATTCAAGTACTTTATTAAGGTGTTGACAGTTCGTCAACGGTAGACAGATGTATAAATATTTGTAGTCGGTGAAATAAAAACAATGTTTATCTTATTGACGAGTCTAATGCAAGGCAGACACTCGGCCTTAACGCAAATATTTGATAAATAACTTGAAAGCAATAGACAAGAATCCTCCGTATGTAAAACCATTCAGTTGTAGCCACTGGTCTGCTATATAAGTATAATAATACTAAGTACATGTGTTACAGACCACGTACCTGATCAAAACTAATTACTGATTTTTTTGTTGTACTTAGGCCAAACATACTTTACAACTTGCTTCTCTTTCGGTAATGTTTTTGTGTGCGAGTTCCTTTCTATCTGTCTAGATCGGCGGTTTATAGTCCTTGCCGACACCCGGAAGCCTCCGAGTCTATCTTTCAAGCCTCCGCAAGTTCTTGTTGTAATACGTTCCACATTTGGAATAGAAGAAACTGATTTATAAAAAGAGATGTTAAGGGATAAAAGTGTAAAATAATAACGAAAAAGAAGGAAAAATGGGGAAAACAGTTTGCCCATTTGTTTTTTTTGGCCTAATTTGGATGACACATCAAAAATTTTTAAAAAAAAAACAAGAGTTTAATATTAAAGGGTACAGTTTGTCTAAGTCTGAGTCACACGTAGTGCAAGCCTCACATGTTTTCTTGCGACAGTTCTATAGTCGACTAGCTATAAAGTAAAGACAAACATTCCCATGCTTACAACCGGTTGAAACTGTAGTTCGGTTCACAATGTCATTGTGCTAAAAGCTTATTTGGCGTCGCCTGAATAATGAAAATGCAAGAATGGCCTGTTTTTTATTCATGTTATTGTTAGAAAGTTGTTTTGATTTTGACTGCGAAACCACATTTCACCCACTTTTTCCCCCGTTGACTCCGTTTATACTTATTAAAATCAATTAAAATTCTAAAGGAACGACACGCCCCTTGCTACGGATCATATAAACTATCACTTTATTAGTACAGAGGTATTAATTTTCAAAACATTATAAATATCGTATCAAACCGTGGTCAAATACCTAGGATCACGTTTCATAATTCGCATAATGATTTACAAACCCATACAACTACCGATAAGAAATTTTATTATCTAATTACGACAGAAATACGGCTTTACGACGGAGTGACTGTCTTTTCATTTATCTAGCGAGTCAACCGTACGCGCCTGTCTACAAACCTATGAATGAAAAAGGCGAGATAGAATATGTGTGTCTATACGATTTGACACCGTATATCTTTAAAGAAATCTATACTAAAATAAATATATATCATAACGTTGTCATATTCGCCACTGCACCCTTTGCTTGCAGGAGACAAGGTTCTCGTGTCAATAAATTTGGCTCTTTCATCGCTATACAACACTTATTTCCTTTCATATTTTATTTGAATAAGTCAACATACACTTTTCATTTTTTTAAAGCTAAAATGTTCACGATTTTGTTTTTTGCCTAACACTTTTCACTGTGGCTTTATATACTATACTTTTGTCTACGGACCTCAGTAAAAAATTGACTTTTAATGTTGTCTGGTGATTGGGTCTACTTTGAGTACTTTTTCCGCTGCCTCTCTTTGAGTCCTACAATCGGATTACTTCGGCGATTTTCGATGTAAATCATCTCCGAATACGATTACGACTTTTAGCATATGCGCAAGTATGTGCGTAGTCGCCCCCTCCTATTTCAGCTGAAAATATTATGGATATGGTATATAAAAACGTCATTTATATCCCGAATGATGATGCAGGACCTATCCTGTCTGTATAACTCTAGATTCATTCACTGATATGCAAATCTAGTAAGGCAATACTGGAACTGATCGTGAGTCTGAGATGCTTAATTTAACCACTAATTGTAGTGAACCTCCTTGACACATCTCAAAAATATCTGTCCAACTTCCTATTGTCATGCCCGCGGTGGATTTATTACTTTAAAATCAATATAATTTCCATGAAAATATCATACGCTGCAGATCGTTCTGATAGGAATAATTACTCATGGTGACTTTAACAATGATCGCGCGGATTTATTGGCATATCGATAGATAATAACTGATTTATAAAGCAATTCTATACCTTAACTCATGATTTCTCTTGTACACTCCTTCAGCAGCGCATTACTTCAAAACAAAATATGCTTGCATCATCAACTGAATGTCCGGGTTATTTATAGTAGCGGGCTCCGCGCGTTTAGGAGGAGGGCGAGGTTGTATGGGTGTTATGGTTGTAAACGTGTAGGCCCGTAAGCACCAAGCTTCTTTTTTATATAAATTATTTAAATGACAGCCGTAATAAAAAAACGAAATTACATAACTAAGGAACCTTGAATTTACTTATTTAGTAATTTTTTATACCTTGATACATACTCATTTCCAAGTTCTGTGCTGGCATCCTATAGTAACTGCCTATCCTTCTTAAGAAACAGCCGACTTTCTCACAAAAGGAGCCTGATGGTCGGTAGGAGGGCTCGAACCCATGACAAACCATCAAATAGAGGTTACAGTGATTTCAAGTCAGCGACTCGATCCTTATATCCAATCACGAATCCACAAGTCCGCCTCCGTGGTCGGGTGGTTAGGGTCGCTGACTTGGAATCACTGTAACCTCTCTTATATTGAAGGTCATGAGCTCGAGCTCTGCTATTGACCATTTCTCTTTATGTGAGAAGGTTGGCAGTTGAGGATAGGAGTCTAGTCCTGGTTCTTCCCGGGAAAGATGGTTAGACTACAACAACAACAACAACAACAACAACAACATTTATATTTTAGACTGTGGCTGTGTGTTTCAAGGGGAAGTCCACCCAGTTGGAGAGACCTGGCATCCAGAGACATTTGGCACGTGTGTTAACTGCACGTGCGAAATAAATGAGCGGGTAAGCTCTTCATATAAAAATTATAGGTCAAAAACGTCAAAGTGAACCGTACGTGTTTGCAATCCAAACGCTTATGTTAACATAGGGATAAATGCTGAGGAGACATATATGTCACTGCACATTTACCATTGCTTATCTATGTACGTAAATTACTCATATTTTCTGTTTACATAGGAATTGTTTCCAATAATTTTTTCATCGTTATGGTATTTATTGTTTTATTATGCTTCATAGCGTGTTAAAGATTGTCTTAAGATTTTCATCCAAACTTTAGCATTCATTTCTGTGATAGAAAGAGAAAGTGTTCATTATGGATGAGTTTAATAAACGGATAGGGGAACATTTCGTCTAGACAATTTTCCCTCATGGTAACCATTATGTACAAGACTATACTGGTGTATTACTAAAGCGACTACTCTTCCCAAACTTTCCATGCTGTTTATTTTAAACATTAAGTTCGAAAGTGTATTAAAACTGAACTGTGAGGTAACTGAATGAACAGCGCACTTTTCACGCGTGGGCACATTTTCATTCATAAATTTTATGTGATTAATATATGCATGTTTTATCAGGGTGAATCGGACGTACGGTGCATAAACACGGCAGATAAATGTCCCAAACTTACATGTCCTAGAACGAAGAAGGACCCACACAGTTGTTGCCCCTACTGTGAAGGTTGGTATTTTATCGTCTTATATTTACATAGGACAAAATGTTCATGACGGAAACATGAAAATTACTGTCAGAATTGTTTGTATGAATAAAGTTTTGATAAAGAAGTGTTAGGATAGATTTCACGACTGAGATTTCTTTCTCATTGTTTTGATCAGTTTATAAAACCTGTGAGCATTTCTAATTACTTTCCTGTGAAATGCGCGAGCTTTTCTATGGCATTTCATTTCTTAACATGAAATCAATAATATTTTCCTGTTTCTGTTGTTCTTATAATTTTATCTATAGCAACTTCCTGTTTCCGATTTTTTCAAAATTTCGATGTACAATTTATTACCAGATATTTCCTGTATACAATGCTATAGGTTTCTCTCGTTTCGCTGTATTACCATCTATAAAGTGTATACTCAATTTAGAACTTTTCTTTCAGTGTACATTATACACATCTGATCAGTTTCGTTTACATTCAATTGTGTTTTATATTTGTTATGATATGTTTTTGCTTACATGCATGGTGTACTAACAATTTTTCTGCTTGTATTGTAAACATGCTTTTACTCAGCTTTTCAATTGCAAATTACCACGACAATGGTCCTATGTACATATCAAAACTTTGTAAAATGTCGTTGGATTTTTTTTCCGGTTTGCTTATCATTTTTAAAGTGCTAGCATTAACACACCATTTCTCTGCATGTCTATTTCTTCTAAACGGACCATCTCGATTTATGCTAAATGTTTTCGGGATGAGTAACTTCTTTTGTCCTCTCTTCCACACCATAGTTTTGTAAGTGATCAATCACGTGGCATACGTAGCACCTGTCGTCTGTCCATTTCCTCCGAAAACTTTATTTAGCATAATATTTTCCAGTCCCATTTCCTGCCTTGTCGTTAAAAGTTCAAAGCATCTTGTATTTTATGGAATTGTTCGTCTTTTCGCAACTTACGGAAGAAATGTTTCCAATACTTTTTTCAGTGATTAGTACATATAGGCCTACACTCCAACTTTCTCTAATGGCCAAAACGTTTACGTCAGAGTTTCCTTAGACTATTCAGTATCTTTCTCATAACGTCAACAACTAGTTTGTTTCATACAAATTTTCTATAATACTCGTGTTCGACCCATTTGTTATGTAGGTTCTACAATTTTAACGTTTCTTTCTTTGTAATTAACATTGTAAATTGTGAATGGTACCGTTTCTTTGCCGTTTTTCCTAAACATTGACACCATTTGTCGGCTGTGTGTACACTTTCATCGCCATTTTTATTTTTCTCTGCTTTTATTTTCTACTTTCATTGATTTCTGTCAGTGTTTTGTTTTTGTCTATATAGATATTTCTGTTTATTTCTCTTTCTTGATATAACGCACTATTTTATCTAGATATTTTGTTTTCTACTCTTTCGTGAATGACCGCACTATTTTATCTAGATATTCCCAACATTCCTCCTGCAGTGAATGCGAACGAAGACGAAAGTAGTACCTACAAACGAGCAAACTGTACCGGGCCAAGCGGAAGAATATACAAAGATGGTGAGCGGTACGCTTCGAATTCTACCGGACTTGTTCCTACATCGGACAAACAGTGTGTTCTCTGCGCATGCCAGGTATTTATTAGAACATTTGATACATTATGTCTACGATTAACTTTTGTGAATGTCTCCTGCCGCCAATACGTATCACCATTGATTATCGTTGAACAGTTTGTGTGTTACCTACACGTTAACTTTGATATACTTACATCAAATAAGCTATGGCGCTAGTATTGCGTATTTTATATCCGCAGATTCGTTGACCTATTTCCTTTAAGTTCTCATCTGCCCAATACACTGATCGTTTGTTTCCAAGACATTAACTTTGATATAGGCCTACTTATATCAATTAGTCTACGGCGCTAATATTGCGTATTTTGAATCCGCTGATTCATTGAACCATTTGCTGTAAGTTTCCATCTGCCTAACACATATGAATGCTTGCTACATAGTGCATATATACACGATTTTCCAAGTGCAGTCCACGTTTTGTTGCATTTTCAGGATGGGACGCCATTGTGCTTCTTAAAGACGTGCTTGACGCCAAAGTCATGTACAAAGTATGTCGAGAAAGAAGATGATTGTTGCCCAGTATGTGCAGGTCAGTATCCAGATCCACTATAAGGAATAATCTAATAAGTACTAATGCAATCAGTGCACCCAGTCGATGGACTCATTTTCAAATGATACTGCAATCATCGAATCCAATCTAAGGAATCAATTAAAGTGATAACGCATTAAGCACACCCTTCAAGTAATTCTTGCAATCAGCGAACCCAGTTTAAGGAATCAGTGTTAAGTGGTGATGATATTACAGCACCCTGTCTAAAGCGTCTGTAGGACCCCCAAATGTGAAAATGATCACAAATGTGAAAATGATCACAAATGTGAAACTGATCATAAATGTGAAAATTGTCAAAAATGTGAAAATGGTCATAAATGTATATAGTTTTTACCCTATATGCAAATACAACTGTTTTTTTTTACATGTGTTTAGTTTTTACATATGGGGTAAAACTTTTTCACATTTGAATTAGGGTTTTACATTATGTCGAAAGTATTTCACATTGACCATTTTCACATTTGGGGGTCCTGCATTCAGCATTTTAATGTAATAATCCAATCATCTGACCAAATAAAAGGAATGCGTTATTCAAGAAAAAGAAATTGAATCGGCCGTCATCAGATCTTCCCTTCAGGATGACTGTATACTTAAGTCAGATTTAGCGATTCGTGTTTAAATGATAATGCAGTCGTCAGCGGATTCACCCTTCACCATGATAATGTAATACTCTGGCCAAGTATTCTTCAAAAATCATTTATAAATGAGAATGCGGTCAGGGGTTCTAAAGGAGATCTGATTCACGTTTCTGGATCAATTTACAGATGTTACTGAAGTTTCATTGGATGACAGTGCATTCTATGAAACTCAACGCATCAAAGATGAACTAAAGGATGAAAATGGTAAAATGTTTGACGTGTATAGCGGGTGTCCGAAGGAAACTGACCATGTATAGCGGACCTGTTTTCAAGTTTTTTAATAACCGATCGTGCACCTTTTTTGTTATTTGAGCCTGTCACATGTATACACTCAGTTCCAAAAGAAAGTGTGCACTTCTTAATTTTAAATATTTTAACACCCCGTCGTTTCTCGTTTAAAAACAACCACTTAAAACGAGCGCAACTCAAAATCTAAAATGTTCGCCAAATTGTACGTAAACAGATCTCAATTTTGGTACCGAATATATAGGCTTTCAGAAAAGCAGTCGATGAAAAATCACAGAAAACAAAACAAACAACACTTTCTTTTGGAACTGAGTATAGTCCTGCTTCGGGCACTGAGCTTGGAGTGTACTTTTAAGCTCAGTGAAAAACAACGGTAATGACCGAGGAAAACATAAAAATCATAGCTCAAGGGTCATATTCAGACTATAGAAACAATTTTTAAAGTTTACAGACTGAAAACAAAACATACGAGGTCAGTTTCTTTTGAAATGTGCTACAATTGACAATGTATTTATGCGTGCATTCTAACCCATGTAACCCATACGGAAAGCTACCGTTTTAGCTCATTAGTATTCCCAAAAATAAACATGCTTATAACGCTCTTACTTTAAAACAATGTGAAGTCTCCAAACCATGCGAGCTGTGTAAGAACCACATAATTTTTGTATATTAAAACATTAAATATAAGTAACACTATACGTATGTTTCCCGCACAGGTTTACGGCTAACACCATTTTGTACATGTGAAAGTGAATAACAAGACTTTGCATGCATTCCAGATTTTTGTAAATGATTTAACAAAATTACCTCATAATATTTACTTTGTGACTAAATACAGAGAGTTTTACGTTATCAATGACGTGTTTGCCCAGAGCATAAAAAGCATGGTCTTAAATGCTCGTGCTGATGGTAACTTTATCGTTGAGTACTCTTTGCAAGTTCTATCACGTAGCCGGAACAATCTCGATTCTGTCGGTGTTAAAAGAGCCAATCAAACCAATTCATTACCAGAAATATCAAAATATCTGATAAGATTATCTCCCTTGATTAGAGTTTGCTCGGTATTTCTGGCAATGTTGGAAATTATTCAGAGTAAGGGTTAATTGTTTGAACGTCAGTAAGGAAGGGAAGCTGCGGATACACACACGGCTAAATGTGTCGTATTCTTTGTTGTTTTGAATCTTTAGTTTCCGGTCAGCTCCCCTAACGATGTAACCATGCTTTAACATTTTCTTGGATAAACAATAGACTATGCTTTTAACATATGTAATGCAAAACCTAACGTAATAGTACCTCATTTCCGGGACTACTGTACAGTATAGTTTGCTAGTGCTTCTTTTACTCAGTTAGAAAGACCGTAGCTCAGTGACTTAATACCCCACAAAATAGTTGTTAAGAAAGAAATGGCGACAGTTAAGTTTCGATGTGTATTGTATTAATTTAACAACACGATCCATTACTTGTCGTCGTGCTCCTTAACTGCAATGTCCATGAATTAACTGCTAAGTAGGGATCGAACCCGTGACCCTCAATCTATGAGAGGTTATAGCGATTTCAAGTCAGCGACTCTAACCACCCGACTAAGGACGCGGACTGTAGAAACATTACCACAACCGGTCTTCCTAAAATAGTCTTACATGTTTATACATTCGGCGCCACAATCAAAGAAGCCAAAGGCTTGCTTAATGAAGAAAGGCACTTAAAGGATATTTATACTAACATGTGCATATTTTATTGTTTTGCTTATAGATTGTTTAGATACTGGAGGTATAAAGAAGAACGGTAGTGAGTGGCATCCTACCGTGGAATCTGTGGGGGAAATTGACTGTGTAACGTGCACATGTTTGGTAAGTTTCAAATTCTAGTTCTTCGCGTTACACATTGCAAACAGTGTTGTTATTGTTGTTTTGTGTAAAGTCGGTTGAGACTCGTACGCTATAGTGGTTACTCTTTTTTATTTTTTAATCGAAAATCAGGCTTGACTCCCTGTATTAAATATGAAACACTTTAACCAAAGATTCCGTATAATATATTTTACTTATATACAGTTGTACATGTATTAAGTGATCACCCGTATTATGTGATCACCCGTATTATGTGATCACTTGCCTCAGACAGCTGGAAACATCGTACCGCTAATAATATACGTACCGCTATTCCATGGATAGGTTCTGCTATGTCGAGTTTTCGACTTGTCTACTTGGCCCAGCTTTAGTCGAAAACAAGTACCGACAAAACAGTTACTTGCAAAGTTTTCACGACTTTCGACCTTTTGTCTCGCTAAGTCGAAAACATGACATAGCAGACATCCGGTAGTCATATTTCTTAACAATTTGCGTCTTAGATAGCATCTGCCCATGAACAAAAAATTCTTTGCAGCGCGTCAAGCAAGTTCATAATATCTAAAACTACTAACCAAATCTGAGGAGTATCTCCCCAAAGAAATGATGAAATTTAGAGAATTTCAAGTTGTTAGTGTTTATAACCATTGAACTTCCTTAGATTGTGATCGACTATTTCCAAGAAAAAATATGTGTTTGTTGTCAGTTTATGCCGATTCTTTCTTTGCGCAACCGGTACAAAAGTATGCCATTCATATATACTACTAAAAAACGTCTAGTCTCTGTGAATGTTTTGTGTCTCGAAAATAGAAAAGAATGATTTTAGACACATTTGGGCGGTTTTTCTCGTGCGTTAAAATCAAAGGGATCTGAAGCAAATCTTTATTTGTATCATTCTCTGGCCTTATGTCTGCATCATCTATTGTTTAGGACTGAGGGAGCCCATGATCGTACTTCCGATTATTTTGTTTATTGGTTCGTCTCGCCGAAACCGAAAACTTTGGTGCCGGATTGCGGAATTGCTGGCAGTTTTGGCGCTATTGTCTTACATTACGTTCTTCTATTTAGACATGATTCAATTATGCTGGCGCTTCTCTATCAAAACAATGTAGCTGTTTATATCAGTTTAATCGAATTTATCACCAATACTAGACGTGCGTTGTGGAATAATTTTGTCGACCCCCTGAATTGAATCATTTCTATACCGTAATAAAACTGCAAATAAGAAATTGATTTCATCCTCTTTATTATGTTATAACAGCATGTTTGAAAATATTGCTTTTTTGTGAAATACTTGAGGATGTTTCTTTGTCTTGAAATTTGATTTAACGTGCCTTCTAAATATAACTGTCGGTAACGCTCCTCCAGGTTACGAATATGTTGTAGAATTTTTTTAATTCAGACGTACAAAGTACATGCGGATAAAACTAGAATTTGTAGACATTCAGTGTTTTAAGAGTTACCCCCCTGAGACCGACGAGCAGTTTTTCCCAGTCAAATTCGTGCATATTTATCCCAAGGGTCTGTGAACAAGGAAGGTTCAGTTTTAATCAAAAGTTACTTTCAATGGCAATTTTCCGGTGACGATCCCTTGTTCCAGTAAAAGATTAACTAACAGTCTTTTGAATAGGAAACTGTCGTATATAGATGTTTTACACCGAGCACATTGAGGAATCGGACTCTCCCAAAAGCTATACACTTAATATAGAAATACATATATATATTTATAGTGCCTTTTTTCACAGAATGGGGAAATAAAATGCAAGAAGGACTGTTTACCGGACCACGAACTGCCCTGTAGGCACCCAAAGAAACCGAACGGGGCATGTTGTAAAACGTGTCCTGAACAGACAGAAGGTAGAAAGAAAAAGAACAGAAAAGGTAGAAAAAACAAAAAAGATAAAAGTGACCGAAAGAGACACAAAGGGCGAAAAGAAAAGAAAGATAAGAAAAAACGTCGAAAATGTAAAGGCAAAGACAAAGGTAGGTAAAACATGGGAACAAATGTTCAACAATCACACACTGTCACACTTAATAATCTAAAATAATTTCAGAGAAGTTACCTATAATCATGACTTTACGTGAAAAAGAAATCATTTGCTTTTGGCAGAGATGCTTGTTTGTTCTGTTAAAAAAACCAACTACAAAATCTTTAAAACTGGGGGAATTATAGATGTCTACCTCATTATGAAGAATCACGGCCGAACATATCGTGTTGCATATCCCTCCCCTCATTTAATCTAATTTACAATCGATTAATGATGGATGATTGCGCATTTTACAAACGCAAATTTACTTAATCACGAGTATATTGCATTTGAATTTCTCGACTGCCTCTTTTGATTAAAGCTAATTGCGAGAATAAATTGTGATAACAAAAACAATAGTGTCACTACAGCAGGGGTATATGTGTCATCACGAAACGAAACTACGCCCCGCCCATTCTAACACACCCCTTTATAAACCTTTGATTATCAGGCATAAGTAATGTGCGAACTCTCGATTTACCGACATCCCTAATGAGCCATAAAGCTACTTTTATGTATCTTAAATCGTAAGAGAGGGACACATTAAACCTATCTTTACTAAATGCTTAAAGAGGCAGACATATTTCTTTTTAATTGATGTTTTAAGTTGTTTTATGTATGACTTGCACATAACTAACCATTGTATAACGAGATAACTGTGCGTGTATCAAATTTTATTTCCAACATTACTTATCTCCCCTGTTGTACTGGATGAATGATCGTTACATAGATATTTTACAGCGTTTTAGCAGGATGCAGGTGGGCATTTTAAAATGGCACCGTCCATCCTACTCTCCGACTGACTGTCTGTCCGTCCGTATGTCCGTCATTACATTTGTTCGCATATATGCACACATTCGTGTCCGGACTGTAACTTTGTCATGCATGGAAGGATTTTAAATAACTTGGCACATATGTTAAGCACATCAAGACGACGTGTCATGTCCCTACCTCAAACATCAAGGTCAAGGTCAAAGGTCAAGGTCACACTTAGAGTTAAAGGTAATGGAATCCAGCTTATATGCATACATTCGTGTCCGGACTGTAACTTTGTTATGCATTGAAGAATTTAAAAAAATGGCACCGATGTTCAGCACATCAAAAGACGTGTCGCATGTAAAACCAACGTCCCTTCCTCAAAGGTCAAGTTCACAGAGTTTATAGGTAATGGAATCCTGTATATATATGCATACATTCGTGCCTGGAATGTAACTTTGTCATGCATTGAAGAATTTAAAAAGAATTTGGCACATGTGTTCAGCACATCAAGACGACGTGTCGCATGCAAGACCCACGTCCCTACCTCAAACGTCAAGGTCACACGTAGAGTTTAAAAGTAATGGAATCCTGTGTTCTGTCATGCATGGAAGGATTTTTAAATTACATGGCACAATTGTTGAGCACATGGAGAGGACACAGACTGCGAGACACCTCTTTTGGGGGCATTCTGTCGATACTGAGTTATAATCTATAATTTACACACATTTTAAATAATTGTCGTCATTTTTACAAATGAACTATGTTTGAAATAGTTGGAGTCTTATTTGCAACACTGTTTTATGCTTTCATCACATGCCATAAAGGGGAAGTAACTGCTAAGGGAATTTGTGAAACTCCCCGCAGCTGTTATGTCCCCTTACAAAGTACAACTACGATAGAAAACATTATACATTTAGAAAGGTAATAATGAAATTATACTTGTAAAGAGACTAAATTGATGTATATTAGTGTTTTATAAGACATGTTTCATCTCATGGAATTCATATATTTTACCTGTACATGCTTAAAGGTTCACTTGTATATAAAATAGGTTTTCAAATGATTGGAAGTATACATTCTTCAAGCATGTATATTCTTTAATCATTTTTATTTTTAGATACCAAGAAGTGTAAAAATCGACGGCGTCGGAGGAAGGAAAGAACAACCACCCAGACAGCAAAACCGACGGCGGCTGTTGGAATTTCATTAGATAATTTATGTATAAGGAAAAGGACAGTGTATTTAGTATATAAATCAATATCAGATACCGAAATGCTTATTGCTTTTGACGATATAAAAGCAAATACAGTGGATGTACATACATGGACTGTAAATAAAGGTAGGGTTTTCGAGTGATTATTTAACCTCAAAACCGTTAAGATTCAGGGTTTTCGAGTGATAATTTAACCTCAAAACCGGTAAGATTCATGGTTTTCGAGTGATAATTTAACCTCAAAACCGATAAGATTCAGGGTTTTCGAGTGATAATTTAACCTCAAAACCGATAAGATTCAGGGTTTTCGAGTGATAATTTAACCTCAAAACCGTTAAGATTCAGGGTTTTCGAGTGATAATTTAGCCTCAAAACCGTTGAGACTCAGGGTTTTCGAGTAAAAACTTAGCCTCAAAACCGTTGAGACTCAATGGTTTTTGAGTGATAATTGAGTCTAAAATTCTAAAAAAAAGACTCGCCCACATAAGTGGTATATATCCTTGTACTTGTTAATTTTGTCGTTTATATTTGCGGACTGCACACACAGTCGATCTGGACACAAGTTGATAAAGGGTAAAATCCAAGCTCGGGTTTGGATGATTTTAACTAAATTAAACGACGATTAATTGATGTCAATCAATATTCTGACAATTTTTAATGTGACAGGCATATTTAATTCTCTGCTGTGACTTAAATCAAAGATATGTCCCATCTTGAAAGGTATGCAAACTATATTTCTGGTAATGCCAGTTTGCTCTTAGTCATCTTTCAACTAAAACAGTTTGTCGGCATAAAATGTAGATTGTAACTTTTTCTGCAGAAAACCAGAGAGGGGTGATTACGTATACAGATTCCAAAGTGGTCACTTCAACAGATTTTCGCAAAACTATTAATAACACAAATGTCGTCGGAACTGCTGGAAAATGTAAGTATAAACTAACGCCGTACCAGAATCATATCATTCATTGTTAAATTCGCGCCTTAAATTGTTCGTTCCCTATTAAAGTATAGAAATGAACTAAAATGACAAGTGGTAACAACTATATGATACTAGTAATCTCGAAATAAATATAAAACAAGTAAAATAATGCGTCATCTTGTCATATATTGCTGAAACAGGTACTCGTCAGATAAAAATGTAAAATAGTAATAATTACAATACCTAACTACCAGCAACTAGAACATACACCTACAACTGGACTCGCCGATAGTCATATTAATAATAAGAGGCTAAATAGATAAACATTGGATCGATGACGATCCGAGGGCACAAGAGAAGAATGTAGGATAAGAACTGTTAATGAACGAACATAATATAAACTACAGTCTAATCCCCCCGAACAACATCTCCCCAGAGCAACACCCTCCCTAAAAGAAAGACACACATTTTCTTTCCCGTTGGTTAAATCATGTGAGGAAACGACCTCTACAGAACAACACCTCTCTATATCAAACACATCTGTATTCTCAAGTGTGCATTGTACGCTTTTTAGAGGCTGCACTGTAATATAAATCAAGCAATTCCAAAGTTATTTTTTTCTCAATATTTCAGCTCAGTACAGAAAGTTTAAGCGACGCTTAAAGGACAAGCTGGAAAAATGCAGCGAGGATTGTGAGCCAGAACTGTTCATAAAGATTATACAGAGGGTCAAAGTTCACCTTCTGAGATTCGGAGACGAGTGCTAGATCATTGTTTTGCTCCAATATGTTGTTGTTACGCGTACAGAGTTGTGGTGTGTGTTATTTGGACTTGTGATACGACGTGAAAAAGATGTTTTGAGATGCTTATTTGCTAACTGGTAGTATTTTGCCACAGTAGACCCTGCCATTGCCGCTTTCGTGTAGCTTTTTTATAACTTGAAACCCTTAATAGTGGAATATAAGTACTATCACACAGTTATTGTTTGATTCGTTATTTTTTATAACGTGATGATTTGCGGAATTTCTGTTAAAGCGAGATGCATATGTTTTTATTTTATATAAATACGTGTTGTTAAATTGTTATTGTTTTGACAATGTTGTTTCTTTTGATGCGAATTACATGTATCTTGATTTTAGCGTGTAACACGGACCTATATGTGTATCTAGGTCCGTGCCTGTAAGAAAAGAATGTTATTTGTTTTACACTTTAACGTGAAATTTATTGTACATCCTTTTTAAAGAATGAATCTTTCTTATAAAAACACCCTTTGAAATAAGTCTGCATTGAGAATGTGTGCTGGTCGATGGTCTTTTAATTTTGATATCATCATACGCCGGTAGCTATGTACAAAAACAACAAGAAAATATCTGTCACTAATAATTTTCGAGGGCTCAACGCGAAACTATCATATCTGCTTCTATTTCTATATACACTTAGACTAGTTTCGCGTTGACCCCTCGTAATGTTCATCATCACATGGGAAAATCAAGAATGATGTACGATCGCACACTAATGTTATAACAGAAGTAGTCTACTTAGTTTTGGAAAAAAGTAATTTTTATTGGCTTTTCCAAAACTATTTTTGAAACACAAAACATCGCATGGGAACTTAATTAGTCTATGTCCTTTTTTTCGAATTTGTACCATGCCGTTTCAGTCACGACATCCGACAGAATTATTCTGTTCTGGCTCCTTTAAAAACTATGTTTTTTTAAAAAAAAGAGACTGTTGTCATTCGATTAACTATACACATCGCTCAAACAAATCACGTGATATGTTTTTGATGAGAATTATTTTGACCAAAATTCATTAAAGATGTTCTAAGTCCAAACGGACGAACCAACATCTGCAACACATATTACGTAGAATATTGATAATATAAAAGTGAAACTCAATACTAAGCACTCAGAATAATAATATTCACGTTTTCAGTGAATTCGGACACTAATGTTCGAACAGACTGATCTATAAGATGTTTTCTGTTCTTGATTTGTTATTTATTTATGTCATTTGAATTCATTCACATATGGTCTCATTATTACTTGAACGCCGTTTTAAGTACATTGGGCTTGGTAGGACCATCAGAGAATTGTATGCTAGCCTCGCATATACCATATCTATGAGCTTACCACAGTTAACTCCGTATATAACGAATCCGTATATAACGAATCCCGGCTATAACGAACACATATTCTTGGCCCGATTTTCCCCATCTTTTTTTTTTCTTTATATATACCGGATACAAGAAGTTCGTTATACACGGACTTTACTGTATTTACAAATTTGACTCTTTTAACTACATTGTTCCTATGGGAATTAAATTTCGAATTTTGTCACACACCAGCCTTGAAGACCTTTTAACGAAAAAACTGGCAGAACATGTAAAGTTTGTGACAAATCATATCAACTTCGTTGTAACCATTACAGTTAATGCTAAAACGAATAAAACAATATTTTAGGGCTTTTGAAAATTTTCCATTTCCCATAAGCAGTTACTATTTTTGCTAATTATTA
Source organism: Saxidomus purpurata (assembly GCA_022818135.1). Classification (NCBI taxonomy): domain Eukaryota; kingdom Metazoa; phylum Mollusca; class Bivalvia; order Venerida; family Veneridae; genus Saxidomus; species Saxidomus purpurata. The sequence goes on from JAFMSR010000015.1 coordinate 15,984,592, forward strand.
GGCATGTTTGACTTGCATTTGCTAAATATAAATGAATTACCTGTATTTTGCTTTTTGAATCTATGTATACATTTATAATTACTCTATCTGCATGCACTTTTGATAAAATCAAAGCCATTTATTTAGTGGCATACATTTGATAAACTTGGTTAGTGTTTACAGAAAGTATGTATTTTTGTATTTTAGAGTTTTATCGTTGGTACCTGATAATCCATATGACCAACGCCCCCAGAAGAGTTTATTTATTTTAAGTTTCGGGGGATAGTGCAAGATACAGAACGCATCCCATTCCAGAGACACCGTCTGGTTCTTTAACATACCCGGAGTACAGCACCGATACATGGGACCTCGGTTTTTTAGGTCCAATCCGAAATACAATTTGTTATGTTAGTGGAGGTGCGGGGGATCGATCCCTGGATTATGAGTCCAGTGTGTTACCACTGGGCCACTAGCCCGCTCCTAAACAGAAAGTATAATGTTAGTTCATTTTCAAGCTAAATGCTGTTCATTAAAGGGATTGAAAACTGCACTGAACTATATGTAGAGTAAACACATATCATTATACATTATAGTTCATTTGACACATTGTGAATCTTTCTTTAAGTGTAATACAAAGATTTCACTTTAGAAAGTGGCTTTTTGTAAAGCTATTTTTCAGTAAATGCATTACTGGTTTAAAAAGTTTTATGCTTTTTATGTATTCCGTCTCTGTGTGTGGAGAAGTTCCAATTTCTAAAATATGTACCCCTCACGCAAGATTAAAATTTGTTTCGTTTCGTTGCTGATTGGAAAATAGATATAAAATAAAAGTCGACATAACACTTCATTACGCTTTGGTAACCAATCAAATTCACTCTCTGGCTGAAACTGACTGGAAATTGCAGTCAGGTAAATCTTTCCTTTATTGGACTCAGAAAAATCACATTTTGTTAGGTATAGGCATGGTAGGAGACATGCAGAGGTCTCATCCAAGAAAACAAGCTAATATAAATGCTCTCATGGACGGACCTTTATAAAATTTGCTTCAAATCAAATCAACTAAAACACTTCATTTCCTTAAATGTCTTAGAGTTTCAAGTATGTACTGTTCTATGTGATGATATTTACCAAGGTTTTGCAGATGTATGTCACATAAAACATGACAGTTTTAACAAATGTTGAAGAAGAAAATGAAAATGATACTCCAAACGCCGTCTACTTATTTAGATGATTTGTTGGAAAAATATGTTAAAAAGTCTTATGTTAGCAAAAGTCAATGATTTAACAAACATAACAGTTTTTAAATTTTCAAAATCTTGCAGAAAGTAAAAATGAACGTCATTCAAACGTCATTCGAAGTTTTTTTCCTCAAAAAGTGTAAATTTGCACAGCTTCAAGGCGACGAAATTGGAAAAAAAGTCTTAAATCAGAAACATATAAATGTGTCTTTATATTGTTTGATAACAGTTTTACCAGAGAAGAAGGTGCATCAAACTGATAATATTGCTTTTCAATGTAAAGGGAAACTACTATGAATTACATTATTTTAATTTCGAACCTCGGCAACACAGCAGTTATCTCCGTAAGTTCATTTAAATTTCAACTTAGTTTAAGAACTCTCGATAAAATAAAATATACTTTTGGATATTAGGTTGTAAATTTCCTCATAAATATTATTTCATAATGATTTTTGGCATACGGAGTTACGAAATAATTTTGTCACTTTCGGGGTCAGTTGTCTTTATTCAAGGGCACACTTCGTTGTACATTATCATTAATAAAGATATATGTGTACACAGAGAGTGAAAAATTGTCGTGTATGTAAATAAAGTGTTGCGAGTATTAATTTCTAGTATCCCGTTACAGCAGCAGACGACAATCTTTATGCAAAGGCAAAACATTATGTGCCATTATAGTCATGTTGTCTATCTACATGTGTCGGGTATATCAAAGTTTTACATTAAACGCTAAATTACATTCTAAACAAACAGTCGTCAATATCTCTTGATGGCTGGATTGAACATTATAAAATCTTTGTGACACATCCCTATTCTCCACTTGGTTGTAAATTTTTGGCTATTTGTCAAAATGATCAATTTTAAGTTAAAAACTAAAAAGTTTGATAAAGAATACCGAAATATCTGTATCAAAATTTCGATGTTTTTCGCCATTTTCAACCCGTATACAGCAACAGTGAGGAATGATAGAAGTCGTGCAGATTAAAATATCCTGCATTGTAAACTTCACATGCTTTTGAAGACTTATAAAGAAAACCAGAATAACCTTCTGCCACCCCAGTATCAATGTTACAGTAGTAGATGAGCGGTGTATTGTTTTCAATCGGACTTAGTGTAGGAAACTTATTTCATCATCTGGGTGTTTTTCTCTCTCAAAATGTGCTATGCTTAACATATTTTTGTTTATGTGAGAAATTGTACATACTATGATGTGTTATTGTTATTTATTTTCTTTCTGGCTTTTTAAAAAAAGAATAAACGGTTACTTACATTAAGCATTGTTTGTGGTATATAATGTTTGATATGCAAATGAGAATAGGACTGATTTCCGCAAAGGGAAACCAAATAGAACAATTGTCACATGACAACCCCACGTGACCCATGTCCCACAGCAGTGTCACACAGACACTCGCACTAACAATCTACGACCCATCATAGTTCTATTAGACCCCAGCAAAATGATATATCGACTCATTATAATATCGTAATGTTATAAGATCCCAATATAATGTTATTATAACCCATCGTAATGTTATTATAACCCATCGTAATGTTAAAGATCCCAACATAATGATACGACAACTTATCATAATGATTTTAGAACTCTATAAAATGTTATATGGACCTACACATGCGGATATATCAACACAACAATTACGCCATAGACCCACCAAAACACCAATGCCGAACCATAAGACACCTCTGGCGTTCCATATACGCTATTTCTCTGATATAAACGTCTCTGTTATTCTGTGATAGATAAAAAATCATCATAGCAGGATACTTTCTGGTTAGTAAGCCAGCAGCTACTGAAATAGTGATTACAGTATGGTTTAAGGCTACATGTATGATACGAGAGGCTATGTACTGAGAATGAAGATGTCTGACTGGCTAAATTAAGGATCATAGTATTTAATGATGTAACACCAAGTGGATGGAGTATTGCCATACAATACTGTATTACAAATCCCCAATCGACTATAATAACGGGATGAGAGGAACATAATGACTGAAGTTCCATTAAAATGATTAAATTACTTAAGGTGTTTTGGAGATAATGTTTTAGTCACATGATTTTTGACCTAAATGTGATCGTTATCTTTTTCAACATAATTTGATTAACATTTGACCCAAGTTTTATGTAAATCCTTCAAAGGGTTAAGGAGATATAGTCTGGTGACTTTTGACCCTAAATATGATTTTGACCTTGAGCAGGCTTGGTTGAAACATTGATATTGCATGTAGTCTCCATGCGGTGAACATCTGGTTAAATGTTTTAAACATCCTTCCAGTGGTTGAGGAGATATAGTCCTTCGACCTTTGATCCTGAAATGTTACATTGACTGTGAGCAGGAAAAGTATGGGCAACAACTATGAGGAGTTATTTCAAACGTAGTCTATTCCTGCAGAAGTTACAACCAAGTCAGAAAACACCAGAGCTTAACCCTGAATTACAAGTTTGAACAGTAAGTGTGACATTAACCTTAAATGTAGCCATCTGGATGTTGTGCACGACACAACTTTGTGGTATGGACAACTACCAAGTGAAGTTATTTCAATCTTGAAGTTACAGTTGGTATGTTACTGGTATATTACCCTATATCACAGTTTGGCCGCTAAGTTTGGCATTGACTTTCAAGTAGCTCTCCGGGTGTTGTGCATGATACCCCGTGCATGGTATGGACAGCAATGGTATGAAGTTATTTCAAAATAAGTTAAAGCCCGGACATGAAGTAATGGAATATAAGCCTATACTACAGCTGTTTAGCCCTAAGTATGACCTGGATCATCAAGATATCCCAACCCCGAATTTGGTGCATGATACACCCTTGGGATATGGGCATCATTCAAAAGTTAGGCATTGATATGAGGAGGTACGGTCGTGACCCCAGTGGGGCTCGAACCCGCAACTTCCGGGATGAGCGACTGACACCTTAACCTCTACCAGTTGCGGATCGTGTTGAAATATCTTTAGTATCTGGTGAGAGGACAAGTTTATATTTGACACCTATTTATGCAATACTTGTGTATTTAGATACTTAATTACTAGTATAGAGAAAGCATGGTTCATTTGTATTAAATATTAGATATGTACTAATTTATATTTTATGGAAATGAACTTAGATATTATAACTGGTGCATGCATCTGTATTTCCCGATATTCCAAGTGCTTTACCCTCTAATTTTAAAACTGCAGATGTCAAAGTCCTACTTTAGTAAATGAGCGTCAATTTGGTAGGTAGTAGGTAGTTGGTAGTTGGTTATTCGTAATTCCAAACTATCTAATAACTGGTAGTTGGTAACTCAACACACTATCACCAGAATGAAATGTTCAAACACACCATACCCCTTCCTTAACACAAAATAAAGCAGGGGACCTAGTTGGTTGTTTGTGTGAATCTCCAACTACCAACCAGAAGGTAGTTGGTAATTCGAACTTTGCATGTATTCCTCTCAAAATAGAAGGTATTTTACCGGAACAAATGTAACTGATATATAACAAGATAGATGTGTTCTACAACATGGTAACATGCCCTTCTCCCTACGTCCACCAGGGGACTCAGTTGGTTATTCGCGTGAATCCCAACTACCAACCAGAAGGTAGTTGGTAATTCGAACTTTGCAAGTATTCTTCTCAAAATAGAAAGTATTTTTCTGGAAGAAATGTAACTGATATATAACAAAACAGATGTGTTCTACAACATGGATGGCAACACCCCCTTCTCCTTATGTGCACTAGGGGACTCAGTTGGTTATTCACGTGAATCCCCAACTACCAACCAGAAGGTAGTTGGTAATTCGAACTTTGCATGTATTCTTCTCAAAAAAGAAAGTATTTTTCCGGAAGAAATGTAACGGATATATAACAAGATAGATGTGTTCTACAACATGGCAACACCCCTTTCTCCCTATGTGCACTAGGGGACTCAGTTGGTTATTCGCGTGAATCCCCAACTACCAACCAGAAGGTAGTTGGTAATTCGAACTTTGCCTGTATTCCCGTCAATATAGAAAGTATTTTTCAGGAATAAATGTAACGGATATATAACAAGATAGATGTGTTCTACAACATGGCAACATCCTCTTCTCCCTATGTGCACTAGGGGACTCAGTTGGTTATTCGCGTGAATCCCCAACTACCAACCAGAAGGTAGTTGGTAATTACCGAACTTTGCATGTATTCCCGTCATATAGAAAGTATTTTTCAGGAATAAATGTAACGGATATATAACAAGATAGATGTGTTCTACAACATGGCAACATCCTCTTCTCCCTATGTGCACTAGGGGACTCAGTTGGTTATTCGCATGAATCCCCAACTACCAACCAGAAGGTAGTTGGTAATTCGAACTTTGCATGTATTCCTCTTAAAAAAGAAAGTATATTTCCGGAACAAATGTAACTGATATATAACAAGATAATTGTGTTCTACAACATGGCAACATCCTCTTCTCCCTATGTGCACTAGGGGACTCAGTTGGTTATTCACGTGAATCCCCAACTACCAACCAGAAGGTAGTTGGTAATTCGAACTTTACATGTATTCCTCTAAAAAAGGAACGTCTTTTTCCGGAAGAAATGTAACGGATATATAACAAGATACATGTGTTCTACAACATGGTAACACGCCCTTCTCCCTACGCCCACCAGAGGACTCAGTTGGTTATTCATGTGAATCCCCAACTACCAACCAGAAGGTATTGGTAATTCGAACTTTGCATGTTTTCCCGTCAAAATAGAAAGCATTTTCCGGAATAAATGTAACTGATATATAACATGATAGATGTGTTCTACATCATGGTAACACCCCCTTCTCCCTACATCCACCAGGGGACTCAGTTGGTTATTCGCGTGAATCCCCAACTACCAACCAGAAGGTAGTTGGTAATTCGAATTTTGCATGTATTCCTCTCAAAAAAGAAAGTATTTTTCCGGAAGAAATGTAACGGATATATAACAAGATAGATGTGTTCTACAACATGGTAACACCCCCTTCTCCCTACATCCACCAGGGGACCTAGTTGGTTATTCGCGTGAATCCCCAACTACCAACCAGAAGGTAGTTGGTAATTCGAACTTTTCATGTTTTCCCGTCAAAACAGAAAGTATTTTTTTCGGAATAAATGTAACGGATATATAACAATATACATGTGTTCTACAACATGGCAACACCTTCTTCTCCTTATGTGCACTAGGGGACTCAGTTGGTTATTCGCTTGAATCCCCAACAACCAACCAGAAGGTAGTTGGTAATTCGAACTTTGCATGTATTCCTCTCAAAAAAGAAAGTATTTTTCCGGAACAAATGTAACTGATATATAACAAGATAGATGTGTTCTACAACATGGTAACACGCCCTTTTCCCTACATCCACCAGGGGACTCACTTGGTTATTCGCGTGAATCCCTAATTACCAACCAGAAGGTAGTTGGTAATTCGAACTTTGCATGTATTCCCGTCAAAAAAGAAAGTATTTTTCCGGAACAAATGTAACTGATATATAACAAGATAGATGTGTTCTACAACATGGTAACACCCCTTTATCCCTTCATCCACCAGGGGACTCACTTGGTTATTCGCGTGAATCCCCAACTACCAACCAGAAGGTAGTTGGTTATTCGGATTTTGAATGTTTTTTTTACTGAAAACAGAAAGTTGTTTTCAGTAATTACTAGAGCGGATACATTACCAGATAAATGTTTTAATGTCATTTGCATCATCTTTAAAGAGCATGCACCACGAGCAATAATCATAATTCAAATACGCAGTACGTTATCAAGTACAAATTTCACCAATATAGCGCCGAGCTTTTTTAGAATTTGAGCACAAAGTGCTGCGAATTTTAAAGAAGTCTGTCTGACTAAGATCTAGGATTGTCCAGTGCTAGTCCGTTTACATTTAGTACTTCCCATGTACTAACCTTTTTCCTTTGGATGAATATAAAGGTACCAACACGAAAAGGAAATGAAAGGGCTTCAATGTTCACTACCATTATTTCATATCTTGTTAAAATCAAATGTTCTATATGTTTCAACTACGTTACTATCACTAACAACTGGATGTACATTTAATTCCAAGTAATATTTGTAATTAATATGTACTTTTACGTCAGAAAAAATGACGTGCGTTAATATTTGTTTGGAAATCAAACATTACATTTACTTGATTATAATAAAAGAACAGCTGTTATATTTACACAAGAACCATCTATCACGGTGTTGACAGTATGTGTTGATTATGAGAAATTTAGTAGTAACACAGGCCATTTTTAAGTTGATGTAGCATGAATTTAACCGACGACATCGTGGAAAAGAACAAAAGTCAAAAATATTTTGTTCCGCTAGTTCCAATTCAATACAACAATAACAACAACAACAACCATTTTACAATAAACCCAGTCTTGGCTTGCCAACCCTGTTTCTCTAATGTAGCTGTACTGCATATTATCAAACGCACTCGAAATACTTTACACACGTAAAGCATGTCTGCTTTAATCCCTGTACGAAGAAATACGAATATAAGTGTGTTGTAATTATTTGATACATATATAACCACTATTTCGAAAATGAATGATATATCTCAGCAGTAATCCGTTGTTATTAAATGATTAACAAGTATCTTATTACATGCAAAGTTCGAATAACCTACTACCTTCTGGTAGGTAGTTGGGGATTCACGCAAATAACCAACTGAGTCCCCTGGTGGAAGTAGGAGAAAGGAGGTGTTACCATGATGTTGAATACATTTATCTGGTTACAGATCAGTTACAGTTATTATTGAAAAAAGCTATCTGTTTTCCTTGAAATACATTCAAAATCCGAATTACCAACTACCCTCTGGTAGGTAGTTGGGGATTCACCGAATAACCAACTAAGTCATCTGGTGGATGTAGGGAGAGGGGTGTTACCATGTTGTAGAATACATCTATCTTGTTATAAATTAGTAACATTTATTTCAGATAAATACTTTCTGTTTTGACGGGAAAACATGCAAAGTTCGAATTACCAACTACCTTCTGGTTGTTAGTTGGGGATTCACGCGAATAACCAACTGAGTCCCCTGGTGGATGTAGGGAGAAGGGAGTGTTACCATGTTGTAGAACACATCTATCTTGCTATATATTCGATAATTTTTTTCCGGATAAATACTTTCTGTTTTGACGGGAAAACATGCAAAATTCGAATTACCAACTACCTTCTGCTTGGAAGTTGGGGATTCACGCGAATAACCAACTGAGTCCCCTGATGGATGTAGGGAGAATAGGATGTTTCCATGTTTTAAAGTACATCTATCTTGTTATATATCCGTAAAATTTATCCCGGAAAAATACTTACTATTTTGAGAGAAATACATGCAAAGTTCGAATTACCAACTACCTCCTGGTTGGTAGTTGGAGATTCACGCGAATAACCAACTAGGTCCCCTGGTGGACGTAGGGAAAAAGGGGTGTTACCATGTTGTAGAACACATCTATCTTGTTGAAGGCCATATGGAAAAAAGATATGTTTCGATTTACATTGTAATTCTTTATATGTCTTATATGTTACCTTCATAAAATAAAGTTATTATTATTATTATTATTATTATTATTATTATTATTATTATTATTATTATTATAGTTACTTTATTCCGGAAAAATACTTTCTTTTTTGAGAGGAATACATGCAAAGTTCGAATTACCAACTACCTTCTGGTTGGTAGTTGGGGATTCACGTGAATAACCAACTGAGTCCCCTTGTGCACATAAGGAGAAGGGGGTGTTGCCATGTTGTAGAACACATGTATATTGTTATATATCAGTTACATTTCTTCCGGAAAAATACATTCTATTTTGACGGGAAAACATGCAAAGTTCGAATTACCAACTACCTTCTGGTTGGTAGTTGGGGTTTCACGCGAATAACCCACTGAGTCCCCTGGTGGACGTAGGGAGAAGGGGGTGTTACCATGTCGTAGAACACATCTATCTTGTTATATATCAGTTACATTTCTTCCGGAAAAATACTTTCTTTTTTGAGAGGAATACATGCAAAGTTCGAATTACCAACTACCTTCTGGTTGGTAGTTGGAGATTCACACGAATAACCAACTAGGTCCCCTGCTTTATTCTGTGTTAAGGAAGGGGTATTGTGTGTTTGAACATTTCATTCTGGTGATAGTGTATTGAGTTACCAACTACCAGCTGTTATATAGTTTGGAATTACTAATAACCAACTACCAACTAGTAGGTAGTTGGTTATTCGAATATCCAACTACCAACTACCTACTACCTACCAAATTGACGGTCATCTTTAGTAAACCATGCGTTTAATTGCAAACATTGCAGATTGTTACCTTTTTTCAGACCTTACTTTTTACGTTATTTAACAGCTAACGTAACCAATAAGAATCGACGTTACAAACTCAAGTGCGTTAAGTGTGTTTTGTCTTGAAAAAGCATAATAAGATATGTGACAAATCTGTTATTTTTTTGAATAAATACTTTGACATTTGTACAAAATTGTCGAAGTTTAATCTACAGTAACTGCTACTTGGTAAAGTTATAATTATGAATAATATTATTATTTATTGAAAAAAAACATTTGATATTAGATATTAATTTACATATTTATGTCTTTATTTCCGTAACTTCCATATACATAAGATTGTTAACAGACGGCACGTAGAAAACACACATCTATATATATATATAAAATATTACATATGCGATAAATTTACATTACAGTATATAAAAAATTATCTTATTAAAGCGTACAACGTTGGCATGAAAATGACCAATCAATAAGTTCTTATATTTGATCCTAATTTACATTGCAAATTGCCCTTAAATAAATCAAATTTGTAAATTAAGCTTTCCTGGAGGTCTGTTCACTGCTGGTAATTTGTTCTGCCATTTTTACACAAGCATGAAAAATAACGGAATCGTTTCTCAAATAGCTTTGGGTTGTTTAAGAAAGGATTAAAACATTTACGTGTAAGCGGACAAAACCAGTACAGAAAATGACGTTATGCACGAGATATTCAACTTCTTCTATGCGATTAATATCTATATTCGTGCAACTGGGCATCAGTATCACAAAATGAGAGCGTTTATACAGAGCGGCACGTGCCACAGCATATTACTCCCAGAATAAAACGTGCTGTAAGTGGGCCAATTGAAAGGGACTTTCAGCAAAACGTGACATATCATAATGTACAAATTCTTGTACGTCAGGGCATTATTTTGGAACATTGACCTATCGTACCGGGTTAATTAATATGTGTTAGCACGAAAATGATAATATTTAATATAGTAACATGGGTGCACTGATGATTACATACTTTTGTGAACGGTAAATTGAAACAAGCAATGCGTATTGCGCTCCCAGGAAGCATTCACACACATTTTACAAACACAATAATTTATCAACACCATTATATCTTAATCAAGCTTTCTGTTTGTAATTTACATTGTATGAGGTTCAGCTACACATGTATGAAACTTTGACATTGATATCATTTTGGTTAAGTTGACAACAACTAGTATATTAGGCTGGCTCATATTTCGGTAACTATTAACCTTCGAAAAACGTTTCTCCAACCCTGAAATTGATTAGTGAATTGTACAGATCATGACAATTTCGAACAACTTGTAGTTTCTTTTTATGTCTTTTTTTTGTGACGTACAATTACTGATATTGCTTAATCAATTAGTTACTACTTTAAATAATGCTTAGCTGCATGAAAAGAGGCGATTGGTACCTTTCTCCAAGTTGTTCTTTTCACCAGTGCAGTAAAAATAACCACAGCCCCACATACCGTTTTAAACATGCTATCTCTTATTTTTGAGTAGTTGTAATTTAATAAAAACCTTTGTGGAGCAAACAAACACAATTATAACATACATGGAAGGTAAAAGTCACGTAGCTTAGTTGATTTCATAGTTATCTTGGAAGGTAAAAGTCACGTAGCTTAGTTGATTTCATAGTTATCATGGAAGGTAAAAGTCACGTAGCTTAGTTGATTTCATAGTTATCTTGGAAGGTAAAAGTCACGTAGCTTAGTTGATTTCATAGTTATCTTGGAAGGTAAAAGTCACGTAGCTTAGTTGATTTCATAGTTATCTTGGAAGGTAAAAGTCACGTAGCTAAGCTGATTTCATAGTTATCTTGGAAAGTAAAAGTCACGTAGCTTAGTTGATTTCATAGTTATCTTCGAATGTAAAAGTCACGTAGCTTAGTTGATTTCATAGTTATCTTAAACGTTCTGGTAATCAGTTGCGCTACTTGTAAGAGAACACTTCACACGTGGTACAGTAGGTCAATGATTACAAACCCGTTTTCGATCATGAATATTTACGTAGTCCAAACATAAATGAATGAGAGTACTCCCTATGAGCTATATAGTATTGTTGCTTTCCATAAACTTTTTAACTTAATGTTTTCATTCTCCTACAAGGTGTATTTTAAGAACATGAACTCTTTGGTACGTTATGATATAGAACAAATGTTGCTTTTAATTAGTAATTTCCTGATTAAATACAATGAACCATCAAAAGTGTCTTGTATGTCCATACATGTCTGTTTTATAGACGCTTTCATTCATGTGAGTCTGCACTACGACATACGGCATGGAAATCCAGGAAGTCGGCGCTCTAATTGCACTGGATCTAAGCCCCGCATTTGACACGGTCGACCATGCTATCCTTGTACAAGTGTTACAAAATCAGTATGGTCTGTTTGGCACAGCTCTTAACGGGAGTGACTCATATTTGAGGCAAAACAGTGTTAGTGTTGAACCAACCGTCTCGTCTCCACGCACATTACAATGTAGCGTTCCTCACGGTAAGTTGTCTTGGGTCCCTGGCTCTGCTTACATGCGCAGGAATATACGATGCCGTCCCTCAGTCAATGTCAGTGAATGGTTTTGCTGATGATCATATAGCTAACAAATGTTATCGACCAACTTTAGTAGAAAACGAGGAACCAATACAATAACTGGAACAATCTGCTGTTACAATTGACAATTAGATGAAGCAGAACTATTTGAAAATGAACACTAAGTCTTCTAAAACTTAATTTATTATTTTTTTCTGTTTGGTCGTAGACAGCAGCTTGAAAAATGTACTGTAAGAGAAGTGGACATTGCTAGTCAGTCCAAATTCAGTCCAAAATTTTATTAGATAAGTGGGGGCATTTTTGGGTGAATATCTTAATTTCAAAGATCATGTTAAAAGAAATTGTTAACCAGCTATGTTTAATTATCTTTTGATCAAAAGCATTAGAAAGTAGCTTAAGCAAAGATGCTACAGAAATTCTAGTATCATCATTGGTAATCTCATATTTAGACTATTGCAATATTATCTTGTACGGAATTTCACAGTATTAACGGCCAGAAAAAAATGCAAAGAATCCAAAACATGTGTGCTAAACTTGTTTTAAGACGTAAAAAGTATGACAGCTCAAAACAAGCCCTGCACTAATTGTATTAGCTTCCTATCAAAGCAAGAATAGAGTTTTAAAAAAGTTGTTAACATTCATGTATAACTGGCCAAGCTCCTGCTCTATTGTCAAAACAGGAACCTAGATGCAGGTTAAGATCTTCAAGCTCTGCTTACAGGTTGTGACAACGTACCTTTCAACAAACGTAAAACCTTCATTGATAGAAGCTTTAAAACAGTTGAACCGAAACTGTGGAACAAACCCTCACTACATTGAGAAATTCTGAATCTGTAGAAATCATCAAGAGAAATCTTAAAACATTACATTTTAGAGATTTTGAGTCTTGGTTTTGAGGTGGTACTTTATAATGATGTGCGTGTTGCTTTGTACATATAACATGCTCTTTTGGCTCACATATGCGTATATTTTTAGCTTACTGTACTACGCCATTGAATATACTTGTGTGTAAAATAGGCGTTAACCAAATAAAACAGTTTATAGTTGATGTGTTCTCATGATTTGTTTCTCAGGATCTGTCAAATCACCCGAATACTAGAATTTCTGATTGTATTTTTTGAAACATTTGTCCTTTGTTTAAATAATCTCCTGATTTTTACATACAATCTACACTATTTTAAAGTCAAACTCCAGTCAATGCGTCTTGGAAATGTTGCATGTATATCAGTTATATCAAATAGTAATTAACAATTTGTACATGTAATAGACTTCAAAAATGTGATTGTTCATCTTAATTTACATATGGTTATAACTTTCATTTACCAGATTCTCTACTCTTATCACAATTTTGTAAGTACTACGTAGATGACTAGACATTAATTAACGTCAGGTCGTAATTAAAACGCGTAATTAGAATTCATAAACATGCGCTGTTATCCCTCCATTCTTGTTGATGCTCACTTCAAAGAAATCGGCCAAGTTACACATTGAGAGATTAAGGTACGATCTTGCTGGATACTTAGGTAATTGTTTTGCAATTTGACATTTACTTCTATTTTCAACAGAGATATGTTTTTCTTAATTCTAAATATTAGTTCGTAGATTTATCATTTTGTAAATATGAAATGTATTTTGGAAATCATTAATTTAAAAGCTAAATGATATTTCGTATAAAACTATACGATATACATAGGCATTTAATGTGTATTATGATGTTCGTGGTTTCAAGTTAACGGAAACATGTACATGTACATTACACTAAGTTCGACAATACTTTTAAATTACTTGAATAAATAAAATATAGGTAATTTGAAAAGTCAGCGCTATTCTTAAACATGAATTCCAAAATGATGCAAAGCCATAACTATATACTTAATGCAGCCTTTTGTTAAGAGGAATTTGTGCGTGATATCCCCAGTCTTTTCTTTCGGTGTGAGTACTGGCTAGATCTCCGGGAAGCAACTAAGCATTGGTAATTAGTTTATACGAATTTATTTTAGTTCGATTTACGAAGAAAGTTCCGTAGCTTATTGAATCGCTCTCGGACACTCATTTCAGACCTTATCACGCTCGCGAGAGAGAGGCAGTGAGTCTGCGATGTACAAAAAGGAATAAAAAACTGCAAATAAATTCCATCTCATTTTTTTAACAGAAAAAAATCGTTTGTCGTTACTTATGACAACATCCTATTTACACACTGTCCTCATCTGTTTCAAGCATTTCTCGTGCAATATTTGGAGGATGACATGTTAACTTCTGTTCCTGTGTAATGCTGAACAATAAAATATCAATCTAAATCTAATGTGAATTGATAGTCTAAGCATAATTCCGTAGATTACATTCATATTTCGTTTCCGTCTAATAGAGTATACAGTAAATTTCTGTTGACATAAAATTTTTAACTTTTATGCGTGGCTGGTCCCCTGGCTTTTTTATATTTGATTATGACGTCTTCATATCTATTCGCAAAGTTTGTACGCAATATACTAATGAAACAGCAAGGTTTTTTAGAGACATACCAAAGTATTCTAGTTCATATATCACATATCATGACTGACCTTGTTTTGTATAAAGAGAGACTGTAAGTTTTTTTTTAACAGTCAATTTGCCTAGTGTTTTGTAACTTGTTGTTCAATGGTTTTATGTTGGTTGCCCTTACTTTTACAAAATGTTCTTTCTCCTAAGCTTTTAACACTCGTTTGTTCGGGAATAGTTATCTAACCATAACATTTAAGGCATGTAGTACTCAGTCTTAACTGAAAACCGTATCACATTGTTATAAATTATTGTCCTACATTAACTATTCCAGATCGTCGCAATGGGAACGCCTTTGCACAGTTTTCATATCGCAGATTACTGCATATTCGCTGTCACCATCATAGTTTCTTTGGGAATCGGTCTGTACCATGCATTGTCAGGCGGAAAACAACGAACAACGTCGGAATACTTCGTTGGTAATCGAAAGATGGCGATACTTCCGGTTGCGATATCCTTGATGGTGTCGTTTGAGTCTTCAATAATGATGCTTGGTACCCCAGCAGAGGTTGGTACAACATCAAAATATACAGATATATACAAACTATTTTGAATGGTGTCAGTGTTTACATGTTGTACTCAAGCATGGTACAAAAGCCATAATAGAACGCCGTTAAGTTATTTTTAATGATTCCCAAGGATTATTCAAATCTCTATATGTGAAAAGCCAATGTTAAACTTTAAAGATATTTGTAACGTTTTATTAAACAATTAATACTATTCTAATAACTGATCAACAAACTTATTCGAACTGCAAACGGTACAGACCCAAGCCAAACCTTAATGCACAAGAAGTTCCGGATCTACCTGCAAAATCAAGACGGTTTGTGTTAGTTTACAGAAGCTAAATGAATTTAGTGTTCTATGTCTCAAAGCTCGTGAAAGTACATTTCATAAATCTGTAAAGTAAGAATATATAAAAATAGTACAAACATGATTAGAAATATATATGTCAACTAATAATTTTACGCAGGTATATGTTTACGGCTTGCAATGGCTTATGGGTAATTTGGGATTCTTCATCGCCAATGTCTTGTCCATTATCATCGTGGTACCGTTGGTTCACCCATTGAAAATCACAAGTGCTTATGAGGTAAATCTTATTCTTTACTTCTGGCAGACACATATATCGGAAACAAATCTGATAACGTACGTTTGAACAAGTCAAAGACATACCTAGGAACTGTCACGTACGTACTTGGTCTGTAGAAAAGAAATGTTGTGTACTGAAATAATCTTTTTCAAGTCCATTTAGCTTTTTAGAGTATTATCAAAACGTATAATTGGTATACAATGGTGAGGAATATATTGCAGATGGGCATATGATTCTTATAATAAATTGCTGTTTTCGCCCTTTAGAGAGATGCTAAATATGTCAACAAATCATTTCCAAAGTTCTATACTCAGGGTTGGACGTTATGTTTGTTAACATTCTTCCCTTGGTGTTTTTCTGCAATTTCTTACTAAATTTATCTATAATATATTGTAGCGACCTTGTTCAACGATATACATATATGATACAGTCATGCGATTGCAAAACATTTTCTTCCCTTGACTCTGCAAAATTGTTGCATATACGTTTAACAAAAACATCGACTAGAAAATCTCTGCAGGGTCAATGGAAAAGAAAGTTTAACTTCTTTAGCAACATGGCATTAAAACGTCATTTGAAAAATTGTAAAGCTCCTGCTATAAGACCGCCTTTCGGACCGACATAAAGTGGTCTTAATATCAAAATAGTCTTTATAGAATACCCTTTTACTATACAATGGGCCAGTTGGTTCCGAAATGTTTGGTCGTAATAGAGAGGGCGGTCTTAAAATCGTGTGGTCTTTATAGCGGAACTTTACTGTATATGCATGTAACTATATAATTTTAACTTTTCAGTACTTGGAATTGCGGTTTGATTCTCATGCCGTCCGAATTTTAGGCACCGTTCTTGGAATGTTGAGTTATGTAAGACGTTTAAACATTTATTTTAAAGTTGAGAAAAAAGTAATGTTTTGTAACCCAGGGAAATACCATGTTTAATGAAGACAACTTTAACATTTGGTAGTAATATATACATATATATTCACACTGTCTTGTTTCTTGTTTGTTTATCTGAGGAGAAAAAAAACCCGGACATTTGATTAAATTAAATTACAAAAAAATGTACATGTGATGTGAACCTTTTTTTATATTTATTTTCGGAAACGTGGTATATTTATATAATGAGAAATTAAGTTAGATTAAGATAAATTTTGGTATGCGTTTTGTTGTATCTCAGTATAACAGTTTTTGTTGTGTTTAACAAGAAAATAAAATGTTTACTATGAATATCAATTGGTGAAGGCCTTTCAATGATATCATATATGACTGTTTGATTCTAGACTGCATATATGGGGATAGTCTTGTTTGGACCAGCCATTGCCCTTGAAGCAGGTATAGTATAATATATTTGTTGATTAAATTTTACGTTCTTGATGACGGTCAACGTGTATTGTACTATGGTGATAAAGTCTTAGATTATACTTAGAGGATTCTTAAGTCTATTTTTAGAAATAACTTCATTGCTTATGCAAATATAATACATAAATATATGTGTATTTTATATAGTACTGTGAATCTTCATCTACTTACAGTTTGAAGTTAGAATTTTGATATGTAAAATAAGTAAAACTCAGCATGTCTAGAAAATGTGTTAAAAAAGCCCAATGTACATTCACATTTAACATGTCATTGGCATGCCTGTTCTGATTAAGGCATGACTTATTTTAAGTTTGTCATGTGCGTAAGTTATCTTTTATCTAAGTCTGATAATTAAGAACTAAAAGGGAACCTCATTGGTGTAGGGTTAGAGCGTTGATTCCTTAAGCCGATGGTCGGGGAATCTGATGGACACATCAACAAACGCTTCTTTTATACGAGCAGTGGTCAGAACGTAATGAAGTAGTTCTAGAAAGTAGTTAAAATAAATAAAAAGAGCCTTAGGTAACACACAATTTGACATAAATATGTTTTAAACATGTTGTACTTTTTCAGTCACTGGGTTTCCACAGTGGGGATCCATTGTTTCTGTAGCCGCAGCGTCTGTCATATACACATCTATTGTAAGTGATACACTTTATTATTTCCACAAGCATAGACAACAATAGATATCGAAATGTAATACAAATAGAAGAGAAAGGCAACGATGGGAATTGTCTTCATATTGCAAGTACTTTTATATGTACAACACAGCTTTGTTGCATTTCGCCCAATTCTTCAGGCATCAGCCTCAGAAGCCGTAAGTTTTAAAGCACTCGAATACAAGCAGGCAGGGGTCCGCTCTGATTCGGTCGGTTTGGTAGCCGCTTGATAATGGCAGTCAAAGGCAAGAGCCAGGAGGCTAATTGCTCATAAAGGTGTCATTCGAGTGAGAAATAGAACTGGCTCTTTAAGCAAGGATGCTTTTATAATAGATATTGCATTCAGCTTATTAAAGTCACAAAATATTTGTGTTCATATGTGAAATGTTTCGAAATCATTATATCGACCTATTGTTCTAATATTGCAAACGTGTAACTTGCATTTTTTTCAGGGAGGTTTAAAAGCAGTTATCTGGACTGACGTATTCCAATGCGTGGTGATGTTTGCGGGGTTCTTTGCAGTTCTGATTAGGGTATATAAATGAATGTTTTCTTTCAAAAGTAACGTAAATATTAATTATACGATATTCATAAAAGTAATTCTGGAGAATTATAGCGTTTCAGTTATATAGCGTATTGAATTAAAAAAGTTAATATTAAACCTATGAAACGTATTATACTGGTTTTATTAAAACCATAAACATATTACTTTATGAATCAGGCAGTTGAGAGGAGCCGTGGGGTACGGACTCACAGGTACGAATCACATCAGCGGATTGTGAGAGGGCTTCCGCAGTCCCTACTTTCTAGGCGAGTACGTTCAGATACCTATAAGAAACATTCTTTGAAAATAATCAAGGGGTGTAAAATAAACAACTTTACACTACAGTGACTACATAACAGTAACTTTTCAGGGTACAATGCAAATAGGTGGTATTGGCAAAACATGGGAAATTGCGTATGAAAATGGACGTGTCAACTTGTTCAAGTAAGATATTTGTTACAGTAGTGTTTTCTGGCTCCCCATCATGTATAATTAAAAAAATGTATGCTCGTTCTGTGTCTCATTTAGGCATTATTCAAATAATAAATGTGGATGTAATGATGAAACCTTTCCCAACATAATAATTATTTATAAGAAATATGTTAAACTCTCGAAAAGTAAAACTAAAATTAAAAATGAATGAGGATTTGACAATGATCTATTTAAGATACAATGTTCTAAGGCAGTATCACAGTTTCCTTGTTCTTATTTGATCTCGTTTCACTTTTAATTGCCAGTTTCGACACGGATCCTACTGTAAGACACACTTTTTGGAACCTGTTTGTTGGCAGCATCATTCGTGGGTTTGGACTTGTCTTCAACCAGTCTTCCATACAGCGTATCAGTTCTACGCCCACCGTTGAAGCCGCTAGAAAGTAACACATTATATTATTTGACCTGTGTGACTCTCTGTTAGTAGTACCTGTAGCTAGAACATTACATTGCTTCTGTAAAATGTTCATGCACGATGGCAGTGTTATATATCAAGGAATACATATACGACGAAATGTAATTTACATTTAAATTGTCTGTTGGAACGCAATTTAAGTAATTACAAACTAAATACACTTAGTCTATACGATAACAACGATCAACATACTTTGAAAAAACTAATATTATTCATGATAACCAATCCGGCTTCCGCGAAAATCACTCCTGCCAGACACTCCTGCTTATTCACTTGATTGACTCCTGGCTCAAAGATATAGACTCAGGCAAATATGTTGGTGCTGTATTTTTAGATTTACGCAAAGCATTCGATTTAGTTGACCACACTATATTGATACAAAAGTTACACATATATCATTTCTCTTCAAATACAATAAAACTCTTCAAATCATATCTATGTAACAGAAGGCAATTAATAAAATGCGGAAATACATCCTTCGGTATTCTCCATGTTACATCAGGGGTACCTCAGGGTTCGATACTCGGTCCGTTATTGTTCATTCTCTACATTAATGATTTAGCGTTGACCATCACACACAGTAAGGCAGATCTATATGCAGACGATTCTACATTACATAAAAGTGGTTATGATACATCAGAAATTCAAAATACTCTTCAAGAAAATGTAAATGCTATACAAAGCTGGTGCTTGAAAAATAACATGGCACTTAATCCAGTCAAAACTAAATGTACTATCATTTCATCTTGTTTCAAACAAAAGATGTTGCAACAGCAAGACTTTAAACTACATCTTACAATTGAAAAAACACCTATTGAAAATGTTGGTGTACAAAAAGTCCTTGGTGTTTATGTAGATAATACACTGTCATGGAAAGAACAAGTGATTAGAGCACTTGCTAAAATAAATTCAAAAATTGCTCTCTTTAGAAGAATTAACTATTATCTTTCTGATGAAATGAAATTAATGTTCTATCATTCATACATTTTACCTATTATGGATTATTGTGCTGTGGTTTGGGGTAATAAAGCTAGTATTATAAATAGATTGAACAAGTTACAGGATATAATTAAACGCATTATATCAAGAAACTCAATTCCACAAAAACATAATAAAAGTATAAAAGAGCCTATCATGCTTAGCTAATCCAATAGAATTAATTATCACATTGCACTAATTGTTTATAAGGCTACAAATAAACTAGTGCCAAAATATATAAGTGACATGTTAACATTTTCTTGCAATGAAACCTACAATCTTAGATCTACTGAATACAGTAATTTATCTGTACCGAAATATAAAACAAATATTTTTAAAACATCTTTTTCATATTCAGCAGTGCACATTTGGAATAATATTCCAGTACAAATTCGCTACTCTAAATCTGTAACAGAGTTTAAAAAGATATATAAATCTTATTTGGTCCAGAATCAAACTATGTAACACATTCAACATATTATATTGTAGAAAGTTTTTGTATGTAAATTTTTCTTCTTCTTTCGTGACAATTATTCATATCTGAGTGTTTGTCATTAATAAATGGTAGACATCCGTGATAATTCAAGTTTTTAAATAAGTTAATCTTTGTTTGTTTTACAACTTTTTAGACTTGTATATTACCAAGTTTGAAACCAGAATATATGTAAATGTATGTGATTTTATGTGCGTGAGTGTGTGTGTATCTGTATATGTGTATTTTTGAACTGTTTGCATATGCTGTTTGTGTGTATTTATGGAAGGCCACAATGAAATTGTGATATATGTACGATTTCGTATTAATGTCTATTTGTGTTACCTTCTGGAAATAAAGAATTTATTATTATTATTATTATTATAATTTCGAGAACCCCAGAATCACACCACATCAAGTGAATTTGAATGAGCGTGCAGAATGAGAAAACAATGCATGTATTTAGGCTTCATTCCGCCTCTCTTACTTAAAGACATTCCTACATTTAATATCGTTTAGTTTCCTGGTCACTGGTGAACATTTCTTAAGATGTCCGTGCCATAAAAAAGCAAATATTACCATAACATCACAAGTATAACATCATAACTTAAAAACCCATATTTTTTTCAAGGTGTCAGCCCTCAAAGATTAACCCCGCAAGTATTGCATATCATCATAATTTAAACAAATACTTTTTTTCTTCTTCAGAGTACTAATGTTTGTAGCTCCAGGATTCTTCTTGTCTCTGAGCTTAGCGGGTATAGAAGGGATCATTGCCTATGCATACTATGATACTCTACGATGTGACCCGCTTAAATCGAAACAAATAACAAACCCAAACCAGGTTTAGTATATTCTGTGTATACCCGCTTAAATCGAAACAAATAACAAACCCACACCAGGTTTAGTATCATCTGTGTTTACTAAATATAATATATTTTGTCTGCTATTGTATAAACACGTGAAGATGGTTTTGTCGAGTCATATTATAACGTATATTTGACAGTATACTGGGCCGGATCCGATGGTAAATAAGCCAAACATGTGAATGTGCAAATAAAAGAAAAAGTAAATCGAGGATTTTTATTTTGTTCCAAACAAATATGATTTTAGTTACATTAGTAGAGGTACAGTAATCAAGCGTGTGGTGCACATTCTTTTTTGCAGATTGTTCCGTTTATGGTGATGGACATTTTCCAAGGATTACAAGGAATGCCTGGACTTTTTATGGCTTCACTTTTCAGTGCATCGCTTAGGTAACTGTGAACGTATGATATTTCGTTAAATATTGCAGTTCTTGAGAGCGACAGTGCAATTTGTTAACCTGAACAAAAAGCATTTGGATGTGTACAGTATAAAATACGGCATAAATGGCAGTGAACTGTTTTTGACAGAAATCTAGATAAATGATACATTTTGAAGTAGGGTTAACTTTCGCCATTTTGCATGTGTTGCACACTAACTAAAGGTAAAAACATTGTCAATACATTTTGTTCAACAATTAGATTAATGTTGAATTTCATCATTTGATTCTTTTTTTACTATTTCCACAATTTTAGTTGTTTTTTTCTTCAGCACATTATCTTCAGGATTAAGCAGTCTTTCAGCATTATTCTGGACAGACCTTGTAAAACCGCACGTGAAACCCATGTCAGAGTTTAAAGCTACAGTTCTCTCGAAATTATCTGGTATGAAAATAATCTCTCTTAAAGAACTTGCATGATAATATAATGCAATATTTTTACGACCCGATCAGTGTGTAACGTAAATTGTGTACTACTTATTTCTTCTAAACGTTCACAAAAATGTAAGAAAAGAAGGTTCTTAAGATTCTTTATACGACAAGATACAGTGCTCGTTTAATATAACTTAATCATATAAATATACAGATACTATTTCTGTGAAAAAAATAAATGACTTTTTCTGTCTTCTTTAACTTAAGACTTTGTCGCTTACACTAGTGTCAAAATCTGAACTGTATTTTAGTCAAGTGTTTTATGAAATCGGTATTTGGTTAAGGCGTTTGGTCATTTACAATCCAACGGTTATGATTTCCAATAAATTTGACCGATGTGTTATTGCTTGTACTTTGTATCATTCTATATAAGCCCTGTTTGATCGATGTGTTATTGCTTTGTATCATTCTATATAAGCCCTGTTTGACCGATGTGTTATTGCTTTGTATCATTCTATATAAGCTCTGTTTGATCGATGTGTTATTGCTTTGTATTATTCTATATAAGCTCTGTTTGATCGATGTGTTTTGCTTTGTATCTTCTATATAAGCTCTGTTTGATCGATGTGTTATTGCTTTGTATTTTCTATATAAGCTCTGTTTGATCGATGTGTTATTGCATTGTATCATTCTATATAAGCTCTGTTTGATCGATGTGTTATTGCTTTGTATCATTCTATATAAGCTCTGTTTGACCGATGTGTTATTGCATTGTATCATTCTATATAAGCTCTGTTTGATCGATGTGTTATTGCTTTGTATTATTCTATATAAGCCCTGTTTGACCGATGTGTTATTGCATTGTATCATTCTATATAAGCTCTGTTGATCGATGTGTTATTGCTTTGTATCATTCTATATAAGCTCTGTTTGACCGATGCTTTGTATCATTCTATATAAGCTCTGTTTGACCGATGTGTTATTGCATTGTATCATTGTTTTGCTGCTTTGCATCATAGTTTATTAGTTCGGCTTCGCCAATGTCAAGTGTTGCCTTGCCATTAATCGCATTTGATTAATTTGTACTGTAGCATGTCTAGGAGATGTTTGTTTGAAAGTCTGCGAAAAGTTTACTTGAGTTAAAATTTGCCATGTTGTAATTTGTAATTTCATGTGTCAAATATCAAACAGACCTTTTTCGACCTAGGGTGTATTTAACCACATTGAGATATTGATGGTGCCAAACATTAATTAATATTTAGAAGCTGGGTGTAAAATTACTAGCTAGGCTACCATATGTGATGATTTTCATGCAAAGTTTTCATTGAAATTTGTGAAAGGTTAAAGATTGTTTGATAATGAGAATAATTTGCTTAATATGATATTATAAGATAAATGATAAGACTTAAATCCACATATAAATTTGTAACCTATAACGAGTGCTTTACGCCACACGTGCGCAATATTATGCTGTGATTGGGTACCAGTAATGTAAATTGCTGGTTATCTCTAATACATGATTAGTTTGATGATATGTGGTGCTTTGATAGTGATTAAGTTGATGACATGTGGTACCTTGAGAGTGATTAAGTTGAACTTATTTGTTCCGTAATCCAGCCAAATAGTTGGTATAAATAATTATGTTTAGCGAATCATTGTTCATCCCTGTTTCTGTTTTATAGTGATATTAATTAACTGTGAACAGTAGTGTTATACTTACATAGAGGCAATTTTGCTTTCAGTTGTTGTGTTTGGGGCGCTTGCAGTGTTTGTTGCTTTTATGATTGCTCTTATTGGGGGAACATTGATTCAGGTAAATTCTGACATAACACAGAACGTCCAAAATTTTCGTGTTCTAATTTAATTTATGTATAAAGTCGTCTTTAAATGATCTGAGCATCATCATGCTCAATGTCTAAGTTAAGCTATGACTTATTATACATATGTTTTTTAAAGCTGCTCGCTCAAAGTTGCCTTTGAAAAAAAATGAAATTTAAAAAATGACATACTTATACACAAATATTAAAACGAAAGGATAGAATCAACAATAGAAGTAAAAATCTAGGTAGGAATTTGCAAAAATCGATTGAAAATGCTGGTTTTACGGCACCGCTACACTATATATTTATATGGGAATTTCAAGAACGTTTGCAACGGTTTATTATTTGATGGCGTATTATTTCAAATCTACAGATATACGTGATAGGATTTTGCACTGGAACCTTTTTATATGACTTTCTGTTCTAAGATATGTTATTTTCATACAGTTTGAAGAGCTTTATATTTTTACCAAAATCCGAGAGCGAGCAGCTTTAAGATTTACAAATATACATAAGGCGTAAAAAAATATGTTTGTTTCAGGTTTCCCGACCTACCTTATTTTTTTGCCCCGACCATAGAACATTTTTTGCGTTTTAAATTTTTTTTTTAGCATAAATATATTCAAATTTATGTTGAATTTGGTTAGTTTGAGAATAAAAAAAAAAATCCCTACCTACCAACCTTTTTTTTTTTGGGACATGAAACCTGAAACAAACATATTTTTTTTTAGGCCTAACATAAGACTATATTTATGTTCTAACAACTCGTAAATGGGTCGTTCAAACGAAGAGCTATTTTACTGTACAGAATGTTAACAATTAATTAGCACTTTAAAATTGAATTTCAACAGATAACCGGAAGTCTTTTATCAGCGTTTGGTGGTCCTCTAAGTGGTTTGTTTATGTTTGGTGCATTTTGTCCATGGGGAAACTCGAAGGTAAATAGAAACACACGTTTCAAATTCGTGGTTGTAAGTTTAAATAGCTGCAACACACATATATACATGTATCAGATTTTAAATTTAATCTTTGAAGATTTTTCATACATATACTTCAAGGTTAAAGGGTTCAATAAATAGCTGCAAAACATATATATCCGAATTAGAATTTAATCTTCAATGATATACATTGTTTATTTCAAGGTTAAACGTCGAGTATTAATGGTTTAATAGATGCAGTAGATAGATAGATTTATTTCAGTAGAAATGTACAAGCATGGTAAAACATGATACATGTACATATCATGATATTTTTTTATAAAAGCATGCTCATGAGAACCATGTCCGGCACATTAATACCAGTGATAACACAAAAAAGGCAAAAGTAATTTCCCCTTATTTCCATTGTGGTCTTTGATATTAGTGGCAGTGATAACACAAAAAAGGCAAAAGTAATTTCCCCTTATTTCCATTGTGGTCCTTGATATTAATGGCACAACATAGCAAGACATGTTTATTAACCTTTAATTATTAAATAAATGAATAAGTAAATAACCTACAGATTAACACAATTTATAAAAATACATTATTATCACTGATTGATTATTGAGCTTTAAAAACCCTAAGAACTTTAGTGTCAATCATATCCTGTGCCAAATCATTCCATAACTGACAGCCACGGTATGCAAATATTTGCAGTGGCACTAAACCTTGTACGATGGTTATGTACAGTGCTGGCAGCAACCAAATGTTCCTTTTAGTAAGCTGGGGCTGTGTTATTTTAATCGAAAAGACATGGCAAAGAGTGATTTAATCAACTCCCTTAGCCACTGGAAACCAATCTGAGTAAGGAAAATGATCTAGACCTATATGAGTCATTGGATCAAGATTCATTACAAAACGAATAAGTTTATTTTGAGTGACCTGTAGTTTATTTTTAAGATTTTGCGTCAAACTAGGTAAACAGAAAGTAGAAGCATAATCAAAATGACACTGGATAGGAGACATGGCCAAAATCTTTTAGTATGCTGAGTGAGAAATTCATGTTTTCTATAGAGGAATTTTATCCTTGAATTTGCTGTTTTTATAACCGACCTAGCTATAGTTTCACATGTTAGACTTTGGTCAAGGGTTACACCCAAGTACTTTACTGATTTTGGACTCAATAACATGACTATTACAAGAGATGTTAAGGTTGGACTGAGATCATAGTTTAGGTTTAGAACCAAACAGAATTTAATCGTCAATGATATACATTGTTTATTTCAAGGTTAAACACTGATTATTAATGATTTAATAGATGCAATACATACCTTTCAAGCTTGAATGTTAGTCGTAAATAGCTCAAGACTTGAAATACGTATAAATGAAGCTTGAATTTTCATCATACATGATGTAGATAGCTCAAAAAAAACAAAAATAATATCAAACAGGGAATGCCACGTACCAAAAACGCAGCCTCCCCAAAACGAGTCCCACAGCACCCAGAAGTGCAAACCCTGTAATACATTTATTTATATGTATATTTCAAGGTTGGTGGTCAATATTGCATGGTCCAATGGTTACAATACATGTTTCATGTGTGAATGATTGAATACATTAATCAACAATGGCCTCAACAGCTTTGTAACACAATAAACTTTAAAATACTTAAAGGGTGCATTTTGGGGAACAGTCATGTCTGCAGTTGTGACTTTCATCATTGCAATCGGGCAAATGACAACCACAGGTGCGGTCAAGAACACTCGACTCCCTTCAGCGCCGACAGACTTTTGTCCAGCTGTAGAAGTCGCCAATTTTCTAGCGAATGCAACAATGTCTAACGAAACATCCATGTCATATATGGCTAACCTAACAACAACCATTTCGACATTAGTAGCGTCAATGAGTACGGCTGAAAGTGTTGCACAGGGCGTTCCAGAACCGTGAGTACATTACATAGAACATAATGTTTTCTTTAAGATAATTTCTCCTTTATTAAAAAACCATATATATGCACAACCGGTACCATTTGATAAACCATATACTTTCTGTATAGTTTGATAAACCAATTATCACAGAATAGATATTTTCTCTATTGTTTCTTAACCCAAATACTTCCTGAATCGTGTAACACTTTTAGATTGGCAGGAAATGATACTTTCTAAGCCTTTAGCTGCTAATGCAAAACCAATATCAACTTATAACTTTGCATTTAACCGTAGTGAACGTGCTTTATTTTGAATTGTAAAATCCTGTCGGACAGACAAGCTGGATACAGTGTGGTACAAACAAGATGATCCGTCATGTAACAAATTTTATTACCTCTTGACAGTTAAATTTTATGTTTAGTAAGTTTATTTTACCTTCTCTACAGAACTGGCTTCAGAAGATTGTTCATGCTGTCATATCAATGGTTTGGCGGTATTGGCGTCCTCCAAGTCATGGTATATGGCACGATAATTTCCCTGTGTACAGGTAAAGTACATACAATGCAACCTCTCAGAAGTGATCTCCCTTGGAAACATTGAATGTGTTTTTAAAGTTATATTAACCTTCAAAATGGCCACATTGGGCTATAGTCAAGTATGATACTGAAAACACAGTGGATGCTTTAGAAACAGATAGGGAATAAGTTTTACCAAATTATTTCTGTTATTGACACAAATTAAGATTTACATAATCGAAAGGGTGAATTGTTTATACATAACAACAACTAGGTTAGTAAAAAAAGATTGTTACAGATTTTCTCTATATTTAATGTGAATGAAACTGTTATACAGATTGATATATTTTTTTGTTATAACTATGGCAATATTTATTATCATAGGAGGAATAAATCGCTGATTAATGTTTTATTTAAAATTATGATGGTCACTTTGAACGGTAATATCACTTTGAAGAGAGGTGTTGTTCTGGAGTAGTCGATTCCTTCATAATTGACGCAAC